>JANFOE010003203.1:0-41540 GCA_025667525.1 Glebionis coronaria | reverse complement strand
ACTTAATCTTTAATCTTAATTTTTATACGGGCAAAAGCCTTATATCAAATGGCGCCGCTGCCGGCTCTTTTCGTTAAGATTGACGGTTTTCTGTGAGAGACACGTTGCTTTTTGGGATCCGTTCACTTGTGAGCGTTATTTTTCTTGCCTAAAAAATTCAAAAAATCATAAAAATTAAATAATTGATAAAAACCCATAAAAATTAAAAATTTCAAAAATCCAAAAAGATTTTATCTTTATTGTGTATATATATTGTCTTTGTGTTTGGTTTTGTTTTCTTTTGCATTTTCAGGTGTATGCGTACTAGATCTTCTAATTATCAAGAGCCCGAGCCTCAAGAAGATTTAGATATGGCAGGTGTTAACAACAACAACATTCCACCGAACCTCAATAATAATAATAACAACAATGCTCTTCCACAGCCCGATCTTCGGACCATGGAGGAACTTTGTCAACCAACAATGTTTGGACGAGGAGGACCGATTGCGCTGATTCAAATCAACGCTCCTGAGTTTTTGTTGAAGCACCACATGATTCAGCAAGTACAAACAAACCCATTTAGAGGGATTGCCTGATGATGATGCCAACAAACACCTCGACAAGTTCATTACAATCACCCGAAAGCATGAAAGTTTGCCTGGGGCCACAATGGATGTACTCCGCCTACAACTCTTCCCACATACTTTATCGCATCATGCCGAGAAATGGTTTGATCGTCTCCCCGAAGAATTCTATTCACACTTGGGATGACATGACTCAACGCTTTCTATCGCGCTACTTTCCACCATCCATGGTCACAAGCCTTTGCAATCAGATCAGCGGTTTCATGCAAGATCCCGATGAATCTATTTTTGACGCTTGGGAGAGATATAATGTCTTGATCGACCGTTGTCCAAACCACAACATGCTTCCCGTCACATTGATTGATACTTTTTACAACGGTTTTGACTTTTCGAGATCGTGATACGATCAATGCAGGCCGCCGGTGGCACATTCATGAAAAGGAGGACCCGAGGAGTGTAGAGAGTTAATTGAGAACATGACTACTCATCATAAAAACTGGGATTCCTCTGCTTCTTCTAGGAACAACCCGAGAGTCAATGTTTCCTCTACCTCAGCAAACCCTGAGATGAACGAACTCACCCGCATGATGGCCGAAATGAGCAAAAGTATTACGCTTCTCGCTTCAAACCAACAACAAAAACAAGTTAAAGCGGTTGCTAATCCTTGTGAAACATGTGGCAGTCCTCACCCATACACCGATTGTCCTTCGACTCAAGGAAATCCGGAAAAATGTGTATGCAGCTTACGGTAATTATTCACCGGAAAATTACCAAGCTAGACAACAAGGGGATAGAAATCTGCTGAGTTATCGATCCAACAATTACCTTTCACCCGGTTTTTCTCCTCAAAACCAAAACCCCGCCACCAACTACAACCGAAGCAACCAAATCCCACCAAGAGCTTCTAATCCTTATAACCCACCCGCCCAACAACACCCACCCATTAATCCGATGTTGACGCCATCATGAGAACTCAAGGTGAGCAAATCAAGAATCTACAGAGCCAAATAATCAATTTGAAAGGAGATATCCTTAAAGCAAGGTAATGACATCAGAACCGAGGTTCGTGATAATATTCAATCCTCCTTCATCACTCAAACGACTGAATTAAAGACTCTATTGGCTAGTTTCTTGCCCGAAGCTCAACCTTCTTCTTCTTCGGGTTCTCTACCTTCAAACACCGTCACTAATCCGCGAGCTAATGTGAGTGCTATAACTACGCGTAGTGGAATTACCATTGTCAATCCACCTATCCCACCACCATCATCTACACCTCCTCCACCACCATGTATCCCTACTCCTCCTACACCTAGTATTAGTGCACCATTACCGTCTCCGCCTCGTCATGACACTGTATCTCGGAAGGACCCTTCAACATCACAACCTTCACCAACTACACCTTCACCGTCTCCCTATCAACCCAGAATCCCATACCCTTCTCGCATAGGCAAGACCAATGATCTAACAAAGGAGGACTCTCAAATAACAAAATATATCAGTATGATTTCTCAAATGGGATTCAGCATTAGTTTTCTTGAAGCACTTGTCCACATGCCCAAATTTGTCAAAGCATTTAAGGACTTGCTTAACAAGAAGGAGAAGCTGATTGAACTCGCCAACACACGCTTAAATGAAAACTGCTCTGCAGTTATTCTTAAAGAACTTCTAGAAAAGCTAGGGGATCCCGGTCGTTTTGTGTTGCCTTGCGTGTTCAACAAAACTGAAGAATTTACTGCCCTTGCTGATCTCGGGGGCTAGTATTAATCTGATGCCTTTGAGTGTTTGGAAACACTATCATTACCCGATCTCATTCCAACAAAGATGACTCTCGAACTTGCTAATCGCACTCTCGCTTACCCCGTTGGTATAGCCGAAGACGTATTCATTCAAGTTGGCGCATTTACTTTCCCGGTCGATTTTGTCGTAGTTGATTATGAAATGGACCCTCGTATTCCTTTAATACTTGGTCGGCCATTTTTGAGATCCGGACGTGCTTTAGTAGATGTGGCCGAAGGTGAGTTAATCTTAAGAGTCGGGAATGCCTCACAAAATTTCAAAATGGGGACGCCTACAGACAAATCCTTTGGAGGCCGAGAATCAGTGAATATGATTAATGTGCTCGATGACTTTACCGTCTATGACAATCCTCTATTCGATTCTTCCACTGATAATCCACTCTTTGAAGATAATGTGGATGATTCTCACTCTACTTTGGACGCTTCTCTCATTTATGATTCTTCACCGGTCTTTGATGCTTATGATGATGATTCTAGCTCAGATTCGGATGATTTTGATTGTACTTCTGAGTATCCCGAGCTGCCCACTTTCGATGATTTCAATGAGGCTGATACTCCTTTCGAGCAATTCTTCACATGATGAAGATCCTCCGCCATCACTCGATCGTACTTTGGACGATTACTCATTTGAGGAAGATTTCTCTGAATTTCTCAACACATATTTCCCTCATGAGAGTGATGCCCCTCCTTTGGACTTTGAAGATTATCGACTTGATCCTACTTTGGATTTGAAGCACATTCTGTCAAAGGAGAAGAAACCGGTCGACACCGAAATCCGTTGCACATATGATATGCCACCTCTTTGTCCCACTTCTGGGGACGAGGTTGTGCTTCTTTGCGGATCTTTTTCACACTCGGCTGAGCCGGAGTGCTATTTTCCCCCTAAAGGAAAAGGTGTTCGACCCCGGTATTGAAGTCTTTAAGCCATCTCAGTATCCACCTGATGCAATAAAAGGAAAAATCTTTGGACATTTTGAAGACATGCTTGCACTTCACCCTTGCTTCCACCGTGCTCCCTCGGTGCTTAAGGGAACCCTGCCACTTCTTCTTTGGCTTGCCTGGTTCGCCTTAAGCTTGTGTTATTTGCTCGATGAAAACTATGTCTTTGATCCTGGTGGATATGTTTCATGCTTCTTCCGTTGATGATCAAGGTCGAGTCAGGCTCACGACTCGGTAAACAAAAACCAAGCGCTTCTTGGGAGGCAACCCATGCATCTATCTTTTCGCTTTCTTTATCATAAGTGAGGGGGGGACCCTTTGGATTGCTATTTCCCTCTCCTCACTTCTTAATCAGGGATTCGAGCTTCAATGATCCACTCTTGATGATTCTTGACGACCCGTGATTCCGTGTTCTACTTCTTCCCGGTTCTATCCTAAACTCTTTTCGATTCAGTATTTTATATATTTTCTCAATATTAAAATAGGAATCTCTTTAGTTGTCTTTTCCTTAGCAAGATTTAAACAACGTGCACAATGTCCTAAGTGTAGGGGAGTTTACTCCCACATGCTTAAACATTGAGGACAATGTTTATCTTAAGTGTATGGGGGACTTCTATCGAAGTTAAGTGGTCTTTTCCTTGTATTTGTCCTCATTTTAACCGGAAAATCAATTTTTCGACATTTTTCAAAATTTTTAATCTATTTTGGCCTATTAGTTTTTTCCCTTTGTATAGTTATATTTATTTCCTTATTAGAATAAATGTTTAAATAAGTGGTTTTAATTTTCAAACGTTGTGAATCTTTTGACTCAATCCGAGTTTACTCTAGCTAGTATCCTTAACATGTTTAAGTCAAGTTTTGCTAGGCTTTTATATAGGGAGCTATAAAACGCGAAAGTCTTAACTCTCACGGGTTAAGAACAAGAACTTTTCGCAAGTTCCTATAATTGATCCTAGAGAGTCGTTTATCAAGGGAACTTTAAAATGCGATTTCTAAAACTTGAAAAAAGTCTAAGAATTTGCAAGATCCTATAGGCGACTCGAAAACCCAAAACTTTGATTTAATAGGCTAAGCATCCACGAGTCTCATTACTTGAGATTTTAAACTGTGGAGAACGAGAGATGATAGAGCCAATTATAAGTCCCGGTATTCTTTCGTGAATTTATGTGAGTTAATTATGAGCCTATTCTCCCATCGCTTGCTAATAATTTATCTGCTAATAAATAAGGTTGTACGATTTGAAAAGTTACTTAGCTTCTAGCCCCAAATCGTTTAAAAGTTGCTCGGTATGGATTAGAGTTCATAGCCAAGGCATAACTTATTGAAGCGGGACGCGAAGATTGGCGAGTCCGAAAAGGCCCTAACAAGGCATGAGGGCTATATTTTGTTGCTAAAGATCCAAAGTGATGTGAAGAATCATTTATCGAAAATCAATATGAAGGATCGAGACACACGACGTAAAGCAAAACTCCCCAAAAGTCATGGAGAAGTGTATCCGAAAAGACCCTAACAAGGTATGAGGATAAATAGATCCAAGTCATAAAAGGAGGCGGATCGTTGTATATCAAAGTCCAAAATAAAGATTGGATAAAAATGAAGAAGTCGTGGTCCAAGTATGAATCTCTCAAAACTTCAAGTGAAGAAATTCCTATATGAAGAGAAGACCATTATTTCATGAATGTCTCTCAAGATTTGAAGTATGAAGTCGCTGCCAAATATCGGTCCGAGAAAGGTCTCAAATCGCGAAGCGAGTTATGCCAAGATATGAACTTTATGAGGTCCCGAGAAGCAGTTTTAAAAGATTTGGTCCTTTAGCTAACTATTGATTAAATCGTTCACTTTATTTTCAGACTTAATAACTACCGAAATAAGTCAAAAATGCATCCTTGTGATCATTCAAGACAAATAATAAAATATAAGAGATACCCCTAGGAATAAGGGAGTCTAAGTAAATAATTGGCCCACATGAACTCGTGTGAGTTTACTAACTTATAATAATAATGATCTCGTTTTTAAGCTTGGTTTGGAGAAAGTGAAAACTTGAGGATGATGATTATTCATGACATTTCCAAAACCCAAGGTATGCTTTTGATTTTTTTAGTTTGCATGATTTTAATTTTCTATCTCTTTAATAAAGGCCAACGTGGATTGATTATGATGAAAAGTGAAATCTTGCTTTGTAACTAATGCATTGCATGAGGACATTGCAATGGTCAAGTGTAGGGGATTTGATAGGTGTGTAAACACCCATCTTTTCTTCCACTTAATTACAATAATAACCGAGCCAAAACGTGTATTTTATGTCTTTTATGTCGGAATTATGCGTGGTTTGTGTTTTTGTTGTGATTTAGGACGAAAAGGTGAAAAGCGGAGAAAACACGGACATTCACGGGCATTTACGGACTTTTATTGAAGAAAAGGATGAAAGACGAAGTCAAGAAGTCAAAAGTGCAAAAAGAACGGAAGTCCACGACCAATTCTGAAGATTTATCGAGGAAAAAGTCAAAAGACGGAAGTTTATCAAAAGCCGAAGAATTCAAGTCTATTTTATTGAAGAATTTAAAGACGAGTTCGAAGAAATCCCGAAGCCAAAAGTCCCTTAAGTCCAAGTTTAAAGAAGATTAGAAGAAAAGGACTAATGATGCAATTAATGAAGATTAATAAAAGGAGGGACTTAAGCTTGTAATTAAGGAGAAATGAAAGAGGGGAGGAAGCTTCCTAATCCTCCCCTATATATAGATTAGGATTGTTATCATTTACTCTTGTTGGCTAAGTGTGACAATAGCTCTTCCACCATTTACTTATCTTGTCATTTAAATTCTTGTCAAATTTAAATACCTTGTCTTGCACCTTAAATTCATTTAATTTCAAGTAAGTTTTCCTTTAATTATTGTCCATCTTTACTTTATCTTGTCAATCTCTTATCTACCTTTCCTTATCTTTGATCTTTGTGTTTATGTTTATGTTCATGTTCATGCTTTTATTTTGATCCAAGTGGTTTTTGATTATTGTGGTTAAAGTTGTTTGATTTCTTGTTTTAAATTGTTTGTTTATGCTATCTATTGATTCGTTACTGTTTAGTTTAAATCGTTTGTGTTAGTTTTGATTAATTTTTGGTTATATCTGTTGTTACTGTATCCCCTTGTTCTTCGGGAGTGTTTGTTTTGTTTCTGATCTCTCCAGGAATACTTCCGAACCAAGAAGGAGGGAAAGTGCTCATTCGGAACTTCCAAAGTTCCGAATCAAAGGTTTCATCCGGAAGATTTTAAGCTCAACAAAACTTCCGAGTCAAGCTTGTTCATCCGGAACTTTCAAAGTTCCGGACGAAGTGAAAACTTCCGAGTCAAGAGTATTCGTTCGGAACGCCAAAGTTCCAGACCAAGGGTTTCATCCGGAACTTCTCAAAAGTTCTGGATCAACTCAAAGTTCCGAATCAAGGGGTAAGTTCCGAATCAAGGCTTTTCATTCGAAAGTCTTAAACTTCCGGATAAAGCTTCATTCGGAACTTCTTAAAAATTCTGAATAAACTTCCGGATCAAGGGGCAAGTTCTGATTCAAGAGGTGTTCATTCGGAAGTCTGAAACTTCCGAATCAAGGGCTTCATTCGGAAACTTCCGAATCAAGGGTGATCAAAAAGTTCCGAATCAAGGCAGGATTTAGAAGTTCCGAATCAGCAAAGTTCCGAACGAAGGATTGTTTTGGATAAGTGACATATTCAGATCAATTAGTTCCGGATTAAGGATTTTGGTAATATTCCGAGCGAAGAAGAATCATTTCAACTGAAGGTGACATTCCGGACGAGTGATTGTTCCAAACGAAGGTTTATTCCGAATGAGCTGTAATCAGGTTCTTATTAGCTTTTGTCTTTGATTTTTATTTTCAAGCTTTATTTTTCCTGCCCTTTATTTAATTGCACTATAAGATTATTTGCCTTAGTTTTATTTTAGTTCTGCCTTAGTTTAAGTTTTAGTCGCGTTTCAAGTTTACCTTAGTTAGATTTAAGTTTGCGTCATTTACTTTAGTGCCCTTTAATTTCAGTCACGTTTTTAATACTTGCACCTTATTTTAATTAGACTTAGATTTACTTTAACTGCCCTTTTACTTTTAAGTCTTTGCACATTTAATTAAAAACAACCAAAAATATTCCTTTTCACCAAAGATCAACTGAGTCACACATAGGGCCTAGATCAATTCGTTAAGATACCGAGAACACGAACTTAATCTTTAATCTTAATTTTTATACGGGCAAAAGCCTTGTATCAGTGATGCATACAAGCAACCATCCAAGATCTTGTCAACACTTGATGCAACCACCATGCATAGATAGATCCGGACTAGATCTACATGTTTCACTTGATATAACCACCATGCATGGATAGATCCGGACTAGATCTACAAGTTTTTAGGGTTTTTATGGTATAGCCACTAGGAAAGATGACAAATTCGTCACCCACACACCACCATAAGGTGGCGACGGCGGGAATAATACCACCATGGCGGCGGCGGTGCAAGGTGGCAGCGAGTGGAGGAGAGTGAGTGTGGGATTCGTGTAGATCCGGAGTTTTGGAGCATTTTTGGTCTTGGCCGGAAAATATTAAGGTCGCCGGAAAATATGGAGGTCGCCGGAAAAACACCACCGGAAAAGTTTTCCGGTGGAAGCCATTGATGAAGCTTGAGAGCTTTTTATCTATGTGTGTGTTTTTGTTGTGATGAAAATGAAAGAAATGAGGGTAAATTCCTATTTATACTAAAACCATATAAAACAAAATGGCAACTAGTTAATAGTTTACGGTATATTTTGTAAGTGTTTTGTTTACTTTGGTACAGTAAGCGTTCTAGGCTCGTTTGAACGACTTAACGGAAGATTCAAGACACGAGACTTGCGCCATCATTTTTAAAATCATTTTTCCAATAAAAATGAGTCTTTACTTCGTCGCATTTCGAAAACGTTTGCTATTATTTATTTAAATGCTCGTTTAATTATTTCTAGCTATTTCGGTTAGATTTCACCGTAAAAATAAAACATAAACTCTAATACTTGCGTTATTAGCAACGTTTTAAGATATAATGAAAAATACTATTTTTTTCATATATTTTTTAAGTTTTAGTTTTGAATTGCTTCAACTATTACTTTTATTATGTTTGCTTAGTCCGTCTTTAAAACGTCGAAAGATACTACAAGTAATTTAATAATAATTATTTAATTTATGAAACGTAAACGTAAAAATTTTAAATTTCTCAGTTCATAAACTAAAAGAAAATATTCAAAATAATTTGAATTTAGCTAACACGATCTTCGTTAAATTATCGAAAATAAATACAAGTTTCATAAATGTTCGAAAAATCTTAATTTAAACGTTGGTCAAAATTTTCGGGTTGTTATATCATCCACTCCTTTATGAAGCGACGTCCTGGCGCTTAATTCGGATATAACAGTCTTTAGTCTAACAGTGAAGAGTGAAAAACAAACAAGTCATCGTCTAGGTTCCAAAGAAAGTCAAAAGATATTATATGGTACACGTTCTCCATGATCGGACGTCATTGGACAATGTCGTCTCAAGTTCTTACAACTTACGATCATTCGACTAGATCACATGCCACATAAGTATCTAAAAGCAAAAGTCAAACATAAACATCAGATACAGATTTCTGCCGTCGATCATCAAGACACATTAGAAATGGTCCATCAAAACAAATCACAACTCGAGATAAGTACAACGGGTTATTCGTACATAGATTCTAATCGACAATCATCATAATGACGATAGCACTGAACGATTCTTATCAACAAAACAGGGTTCGAAGAAAGACGTACGCATAACAAACACTCACAAATCGAGCCAGACATACTTGGGCCCACTCATTTATATTCCTTGTCTACATCAAAAGGCGTCCCCTTTCATGTATACAAGAGTTTATAAATTTACGGTTCGGGAACTTATAACTTTCTTGTTCAAATGAAAAGGCGTCCCAATCCATTTCAACGAGACGATTATAAGTCATCCTACTCAAGTATTACTAGATCTATCTCTCAACACGATATCATATCAAAATACCATAGTAAATACAAGGTGTTAATAAACTTATATCATGATTTCCGTATTCAAACGTCCCATTCCATCTGAGTAAGGAAAACACGACAATCTAAGGTCCAGTGGCTTAAAATTTTCTTATTCAAATGTCCTAATCCATTTAAATAAGACAACCTTAAACGACTCTTAGTTGGGCGAGTTAAATTTTATATATCTAAATGTCCCATTCCATTTAGATACAAATTTTTAAGTCACTCAACCGAATGACTACTACGAGCATATCATTGTTGTACCCAAACTATATATATTTAATTAGGATGTATATATCTTAAGTCCAACATTGGCATCCTCCTTTTCACCAATAAAACATTGTCATATAAAATTACATCAAACGTCGCATTACGTATAAGATATCGCCTCGGATAAATGATTCTTAAAAATCATAAGTAGTAACGAAAACACAAACATTACATTTATCAATTTCGTTTCGAAAGGAGATGTCCAAAAATGGCATATCACGATACGATGATAACAATCGAACTTAAACAAGTCGATATGCGATAGATTACGAAACAATATACATACTCAAAGTATCAAACGAGTTTCATACTCGTATTCAGATAACATAATCCTCAATATCGGTGATTGGTAGTGAAACCGAATTCAGATACAAATCCGTATTATAGAATGTACGTCAATCATTCAAGGAACATTGCTTCGCGTGCAATGCCTTTAAATATCATAGTATATTCATACATATACATATTACCATTTCTACATACACATAGGTTCACATAATCACAATCAATCATAAAGTAATGCAAGAATAGCCTTACCGGAGCCATGTGGAGTAGTTGCGTGCTTAAAACCTTTTAAAACATACCAAAAGTTATAGTTTAGGTTTTTCAAAATTGACCTAATTCTCTATAACTTATGGCTCTGATACCAATCTGTAACACCCCTAAATTACCACGCAACGGAATACCACTTTGGGGCGCTACTCATAGCACATCACACACAATCATAGAAAACGACCTCAAAAGAGACGTTAAAATATTATACAATTTTGTCTAAAAAGTTTACCATCCCAATATATATAAATCAGAGTAGCGTTTAGTCCCAAAAACCGTTACCAATCACCATACATTAAATGCTTAAAAGTAGTTTATTCATTTCAAAGGATGGAAAAGTAAACAAATATTTAGACAAGTAAGCACCAACTTCCTCCTCACATGCTCCGCTGCTATCCATCTTGATTACCTGAAATTCATGCGTAAAATCATCAACACAAAGGTTGAGCAAGTCTATAGGTTTTACAAATCATTTTGAACACAAGCAAAGATTATAAGTTTGTGGCATACTTGAAGGCAACAAGCATCGAATTTGCATCAACAATAATAATTGTATATAGCATAAATTGCAATAAGTTCATGGAACCGAGCCCTTAGACACTCCGTTAGGTCTAATAAGACAAGAGATTTTTTAATTGTCGTTACCTCCAGATTATTGGTACATTGTCGTATACCTGACTTCTCAATACAATATGTTCAAACAATGTGGAGGTCGGGCCTAAGCTTCTGTGACAAGTCCACACAAACTGAACCGGGGCGGCTTCCCCATAGATCTATTAATTTTACTAGCGGTTAACCCATCATAGTTTAATTAACGGTCCATAATTGAGGCTTTAATAATGGCAATCACTTAATGCAATTTAAAGGCAACCACGGGTCCATTCATAGAGGGACAAGCATACAAAAAAATCTTGTGTTCAAAGTTTATAAAAACATGTATTCCCCCTCGCGGGTTTAAAATCATTTACAAGATAGTATAAAAGCGAGGCTATAGACTTACCTGATATAATCGTCACAATAGTTAATAGAGAACGAACGTCAATCAAGAATAAATGTCAACAGTCGATACATGATCACACGAGACCTAAAGATAACGAGGCGCGTCTTAGGATCGAGACAAGAAATAAATCGTACATATATGTATTAAGTATATCTTAATAAGTTCTTTGACATTGCATAAGTTTTATGATTCTTTATAAAACTTTTAGGTGAAAACTTAACCATTTTAGTGTATTATCTAGTTTGACACTTTTAGCCCATCCTAAGCCCAATAGTGGTCCATTATATGATTATATAACTTAGTTCCATTTTAAATTTAGTATACTACTTTAAATTGGTTATAAATCTCAGGTCCAATAATGGCCCAATAGGCATTAGAAGTGTAAGTTGGGCTTTCACGGTCCAAGTCCACTTTGTATAGTTTTTGGGTTCTAAAACGCATCACAACCACATACACTTAATATTTCACGTTGGTCGGGTCTCGGGTCATCTAATCATCAGTATATAAATAAGTCCAAGATCCCCGACAAGTGGGTCCTACCACGTCGGTTTATATAAAAATCATCACATTTTACGTTAATGAGTTATAATCCGTTTATTATAATTTTCCCGACATGTCCCGCTAATTTGTTCATATCTCTTGAACCCTAAATCATCTAAGTGTGTTCTTTTTACCAAAATCATTGTTAACTCATGTACTTTACTGATTATATGTCCAATTATCCTAAATTTATGCTTTTCATAGCTAATTAACCCATTTCTTAACTTAGAAGAGTTGGCTGTTTTTGGAAGCCAAACTCGTTTTCACCATTTCGGTCGCCATTTCTAAACCGTAAGGAACTGGTAAACCATCCAATTGATTCTACTTGTTCATAATTTTATCTACAACCTACAGTCGTACATTTTTCAATGATTCTGAGTTCTTATATCGGAAAACAGTCCGTCAAGACAGTATTTTCAGATCTGACTAGTTTTCACTATTTTGGCCACCATTTCCAAACCGTAAGGAATTGGTAAACCATCAGATTGATTTTACTTCTTCATGACTTTATCTACAACCTTTAGTTTTACATAATCATAGGTCAGTATACAAATTTTACGAGAAAACAGTCCATCAAAACAGTATGTTCAGATCTGACTGGTTTTCACTATTTTGGTCATATCTTGCTATCTAAAATTCGTCACGGGACGAACCACCTGGGGAATTAATCACAAAACAATTATCTATCTTAATATGTAAGTTTTTAGTATCCTAAAACTACTGAGTTCGACATGCAATCTATTTTTGCTACGGTTCAAAAATTGTTATAAATCAAATCGTTACTAGAGCTTGTTTAGCTTGATTTTTGTATCAAAAATTCATATACAATGTCCCAATACTCATTAACCAATTTTGTATATATATATATATATATATATATATATATATATATATATATATATATATATATATATATATATATATATATATATATATATATATATATATATATATATATATATATATATATATATATATATATATATATATATATATATATATATATATATATATATATATATATATAAGATCAAGAAAAATAAAAGTAATAATAATTAAGAACGAGATGTAAGGCTTATCAAAGTCGTTTTACTAATGAGTGATGCATGCAAGCAACCATCCAAAATCTTGTCAACACTTGATGTAACCACCATGCATGGATAGATCCGGACTAGATCTACAAGTTTCACTTGATATAACCACTAATAAGTGTGAAAACACTTATCCTTTTGCCACTTATTTCCAATAATAACAAGACCAAAACGTGTATTTTATGTCGTAAAAGTCGGAATTATGCGTGGTTTGTGTTTTTATTGTGTTTTAGGGCCAAAAGATGAAAAAGGAAGAAAACATGGGCTATCACGGGCTTTTATCGAAGAAAACGAGAAAAGACGAAGTCAAAAGACCAAGAGTGGAAAAGATATGAAGTCAATGGGCCTAATTGAAGATTATCGAAGAAAAGGACCAACGACAGAAGATTTATATATGTCGAAGAACTCAAGTCTATTAAATGAAGATATTAAAAGACGAGTTGAATTTATTCATCGACAAATCCCGAATCGAAGTCGAAAACGTAAACTTTATTAAAGAGACGAGAAGACAAAAGAATGGAGAAAAGTCCACTCACCAAACCTTCACCACACATATAAATAGCCTCCACCCTTTATTTTTTAGTTTAGCTTTTAGTTTTATTTTTCTTTCTTTCTTTTGATACGTAGAAACCAACACCACTAGGGTGTTTGGCACTTTTTTCTTCATCCTTCAATCCATTCATGTAAGTTTTATTTTTATCTTTATTTGTTTGAATCTTAATCTTTAATATAAGCTTTCATTTAATCTTGTTCTACTTCTTCTTTCTGATTCTAAGTTTCTATGTTTTGATTTGGTTGATTTTGGTTTTCTACAATCAAGTGGGTTTTGTATTTTTATTGATTAGGTTGGATGGTTTATCATTAGTTGATGTTTAATAGTTAGTTTGGCTTAATCTTTAGATTTAACTTGGTTGATTTTAGCTTAAATTTGTGCTTTATTTTTTTCCCTGTTCTTCGTCTTGTTGTTTCCCCAGTTTTTACCGAACCAAGCATTTTACCGAACAAGTTGTTTATTCCGAACGAAGCATATTTTCCCGAACCAATTTATTTTTGCCGAACGAATGCATTTTCGCGAGTGAAGGATTTATTTCGAACGAGTAACAAATACCGAACCAAGCTTTTGTGAAATTGATTCCGAACGAAGGATTTTGGAAAATTTTCCCGAACGAGTGTTTTGATAAATAATACCGAACAAAGAAAAAAAATATACTGAACAAACTTTTTTTTTACCGAACGAATACATAATCCCGAATGAGCAGTTTATTCCGAACGAAAGAAACAAGTTTCACCTCCCAGCTAGCTTGTAACATTTCCCGCCAAATCAGCTAGGTGCCTGCTTGCTTGAGATAGGTGTCTGGCTGCTTGTCTATTGTTCCGTAATTGTTTAGTTTAAACTGAAAGTTGTTCCGATTTTTATTTTGAAAGTTACGTATTTTTAGTTGAATTTTTCTTCTAATTTTAAAATTAATATTTTTTCGTAAAATTCAAGTTTTATCTTTTATTTAGTACTCGCTTTAGGTTTTGCCTCGTTTAGCTTTAAAGTACTATCTTAGTTTTATTCTCTCCTTTTTCATTAAGTAAACTTTATTTTCGAGTCGATAGTTAATTTCTTCGTTTAGTTTTATTTTTATTAATTATTTCGTTTTAAATTCACGTTTTATTATTTATATTGTTTTGTTTTTATTAGTTAATTGCTTTTAGCTTATTGTTATTATTTTGCGCATTTACCTTTTAAGTAGAATAGATAACCAAACCATTTTATTTTCCACCAAGAACGACTGAGTCGCACTTTTAACCAGAAATCAATTCGAATTGAATCGAGACGAACAAATTTTCATACTTAGCAAAAACCAGTTATTAAATGGCGCTGCTGCGCCTCTTTTCGTTAAGATTAACGGTTTTAAGTGAGAGACGCGTTGGATTTTGGGATCCGTTCATTTTTGAACGTTATTTTCTTGCTTAAATTTTCAAAAATCCTAAAAAATATAAAATTTTCAAAAATCCAAAAAAATAGAAATACTTAAAAAACCAAAAATAGTTCTTGTCTATTTTTCTTTTCCTTTTGTAGGTGTGTATGCGTACTCGTGCTCGTAAGAAGAAAGCAGCTCAAGCCGAAGTCATTACTCCACCTATTGTCACCATGGACAATCAACCAATGATCGAGCTTTTGCAATCGCAAGTAGAGGGCAACACCGATGCTATTGCTATACCCGAGATTGGAGCCAACAACTTCGAAATCAAATCCGGTTTCATTCAAATGGTCTCTGCTCAACCATTCTTGGGGCGTACACTTGATGATCCTCACGACCATATCAAACGGTTTCTTCAACTCACTAATACGGTCAAGTATAATGGGGTTTCACAAGAGGTAATTCGCTTACAACTTTTTCCTTTCTCCTTAGAAGGACAAGCCCGGCATTGGCTTGATAAGGAACTGCCACAAAGTATTCTTACGTGGACGGATTTAGAGACTAAATTCATCAACTACTTTTTCCCACCCTCACGTACTACCGCTTTGCGGAATGAAATCATTACCTTTGAACAAAAGTACGGTGAGACATTTAGTGAATCTTGGGACCGTTTTAAGGAACTTTTAAGAAAGTGTCCACAACATGGTTTCACAAAAGTACATCAAATTAATACTTTTTACAATGGTTTAAGCATGAATGACCAAGATTCACTAAATAGTACCTCGGGGGTAATATTTTGGTTAAGTCTTCTAATGCCGCATGGGACATTATTGAGAATAAGTCTAGAGTGCAAACCAAGAGTGTTCGAACTAATGTGGCTAGTGCTAGCACTAGTGAGGGCGACAAGAGAATTGATAAGCTTACTTCGCTTGTTGAAACACTTGCTCTCCAAACCGCTAACAATACCAAAGATATCAATGCACAATTTAATGCTATGAGTCAGTCATGTGAAATATGCGGGGGATCTCATTCATACATCGATTGTCCTTTGACTCATGACAATCCAGAAAATGTGTATGCTGCCAACGGTAACTTTTCTACGGGAGGCTATCAAGCACGTCCTTAAGGTGACCGCAATTTGCTCAGTTATCGTTCAAACAACTTTCTTTCATCACCCGGTTTTCCCCCTCAAAACCCAAAAAAACCTCAATCGCAACCATCAAAATCAACCACGAGCTCAAAATCAATATCAAACCCAAAGAAACCCATATCCACCTCAAGGAAACTATCAAATTCACCAACACCCCGCTTATCAACCACCTGCCTACCATGCTCTTCCCCCCCAACCAACCTACCGCATTTAATCACGAGGTTGAAACTTACATGAGGAATAATGACGCAATAGTGCAGAATCTTCAGCGGCAAATGGCTAGCTTGAAAGGAGATATGGTGAAACAAGGGAATGATCTTCGAGCCGATATGCGAAACTCTTTGAGCAGTCAAACGAATGACTTAAGGGATATGATGGCTAGTTTTTTCCAAAGTAATCAAGCCTCTGGTTCTGGTTCTCTTCCGAGTAACACCGTTGCTAATCCCAGAGGGGAGATGAAAGCAATCACCACTCGCAGTGGAAAAGGTTTAACGGAACCCGAGCTTTCTACACCTACACCAGTGATTATGACAAAGGAAAACGATTCCCCTTCTCCAATTCCTCCACCTTCTATTTCTCCAATTCCTCCACCTTCTACTTCCACCCCTCTACCACCCAAGGATGTGAGTGATAATTCCATTCCAAAGCCTTCATTTCTCAACCCAATATACCTTATCTCTCAAGGTTGAGGAAAGAGAAGTTGAAGAACAAGGATGATATTCAGGTTTCTAACTTTCTTAAAATGTTTAAACAACTGAATTTCAATATCTCCTTTGTTGAGGCTCTCGCTCACATGCCCAAATATGCTAAAGTGTTTAAAGATCTTCTCAGTGATAAGGAGAAACTTCTTGATATCGCTCAGAACCAACTTAACGAGAATTGCTCCGCAGTGCTCTTAAGGAAATTACCCACCAAACTTGGTGATCCGGGTCGTTTTCTCATTCCTTGCAACTTCCCCGGGATAGAGAATTGTATGGCCCTAGCCGATCTAGGTGCTAGTATCAACTTAATGCCTCTAAGCATTTGGAAACAATTGTCTCTTCCCGAGCTAGTCCCCACACGAATGAGTTTGGAATTAGCTAACCGTACGGTTGCTTATCCGGTGGGGATAGCCGAAGACGTCTTCGTTGGTGTCGACAAATTCACCTTTCCGGCGGATTTTGTTGTTGTTGACTACGAGATGGACTCCCGTGTTCCATTAATCGTTGGACGTCCATTCTTGAGGACCGGTCGCACTCTCATTGATGTAGCCGCGGGCGAATTAATCATGAGAGTTGGTGACGATAAAATCGTCTTCAACATGGGTAAACTGTCTAAGCAACCTTCTGAAAACGAGAATGTTAATTTCATTGACGTTCTTGATGAGGCTTGTGAAGAACATTTCAAAGACGCTTGCAAAAGTGGCTCTTCTTCTCTACCCATTGTTGAGACCGTTGCCTCTATTGCTCCATCACTAACTCCATTTGGAGAAAGTGATTTGATTTCGAAAGAATTTGAAGCAACTTTGGGAGATGTGGATTTGCAATATGACGATTCTCCCTCCAATTGGGATGAAGACATTCGTACCATTGAGAAACTTCTCAATGAGGACCATATTTCTCCACCATCTCCTAAGGATATCTCTATCGATGAACCGAATTTGACTATACCTTCCATCTAAAATCCTCCGGATTTAGAGCTTAAGGATCTTCCGTCTCATCACGAGTAGGTTTTCCTTGAAGACAATAAGAAGTCACCCGTCATCATCGCAAAGGACTTGAAAGAAGACGAAAAATCTTGACTTATCGCCGTGCTAAAGAATCATAAGAAAGCGATTGCTTGGAAAATCTCTGATATTCGTGGTATTGATCCTCACTTTTGCACACACAAAATTCTCATGGAGGACGACTTTAAACCCACTATTCAAAGCCAAAGAAGGGTGAATCCCAAGATCCATGACGTTATCAAAAAATAGGTTATCAAACTTCTTGATGCGGGAATGATCTACCCTATCTCGGATTCACCATGGGTTAGTCCCATCCATTGTGTGCCTAAGAAAGGCGGAATCACCGTTGTGCCCAATGAAAACAACGAGTTGATTCCTACTCGTCTCGTTACAGGGTGGAGAGTTTGTATAGACTATCGCAAACTCAATGATGCTATGAGAAAGGATCATTTTCCCCTTCCTTTTATGGACCAAATGCTTGAACGTCTAGCGGGTAATGACTATTATTGCTTCTTAGACGGTTTCTCCGGGTATTTTCAAATTCCCATCGATCCTAAAGACCAAGAGAAAACCACATTCACTTGTCCTTATGGAACATTTTCTTACAAAAGAATGCCTTTCGGCTTATGCAATGCTCCTGGGACTTTCCAAAGGTGTATGATGGCTATCTTCCATGACATGGTTGAAGAAACTATGGAAGTCTTCATGGATGATTTCTCGGTCTATGGTGATTCTTTCTCTCATTGCCTTGCCAATTTGGAACGCATGCTTAAGCGGTGTGAAGACACTCGCCTTGTTCTAAATTGGGAAAAATGTCATTTCATGGTAAAAGAAGGCACTGTTCTTGGACATAAAATCTCCAAAGCCGGTCTTGAAGTCGACCGTGCTAAAGTCGATGTTATTGCTAAATTGCCTCCACCTTCAACCGTGAAGGGTGTGAGAAGTTTCCTTGGTCATGCGGGCTTCTATCGTCGATTCATTCAAGATTTTTCTAAAATCGCTCGCCCGATGACCCACCTCTTGGAAAAAGATACTCCTTTTATCTTTTCTAAAGAGTGTCTTGAATCCTTCAATCTTCTTAAGGATAAGCTAACTAAGGCACCGGTCTTGGTCACCCCTAATTGGGAGCTACCTTTTGAATTGATGTGTGACGCTAGCAACTTTGCTATTGGAGCGGTTTTGGGCCAAAGAGTGAATAAACACTTCCAACCAATCCATTACGCTATCAAGACAATGACGGGGTCTCAATTGCATTATACCACTATCGAAAAAGAGCTTTTAGCTGTAGTGTATGCTTTTGAGAAGTTCTGCCCCTATCTTGTTCTTTCCACCACCATCGTATACACCGACCATTCCGCGTTGAAGTACTTATTGACTAAGCAAGATTCTAAACCAAGACTTCTTCGTTGGATTTTGCTCCTTCAAGAATTTAAAATTGAAATTCGTGACAAGAAGGGAGCCGAAAACCTAGCCGCGAATCATCTAAGTAGACTTGAGGATCCTTATCAAGGGGATCATCTGAATCAAGAGATCAATGACTCTTTTCCCCTTGAGGCCTTAATGTCTATCAATTCCAATCTTGATGACACCCCGTGGTTTGCGGACATTGCAAACTACTTAGCGGGTGGTATTCTCATCGAAGGGTTAACATCCCAACAAAAGAAGAGGTTCTTTAAAGATATTAAGACTTACTTTTTGGATGACCCTTATCTCTTCAAACAATGTGCTGATCTGATTATTCGTCGGTGTGTTGATGGACCCGCAGCTTTAGACATTCTCGAAGCTTGCCATAAAGGACCCACCAGTGGTCACTTTGGTCCCAACTACACCGCGAAGAAAGTGTTTGACTCGGGATTCTATTGGCCCACCATTTATCGTGACGCTCACGAGATGGTTAAAAATTGTGATTCTTGCCAACGCCAAGGCAAGATCACACATAAAGATGAGATGCCTCAAAATTTCATACAAGAATGTGAAATCTTTGATGTATGGGGCATCGACTTTATGGTGTTGGGTCAAAAGTTGATGAGTTAAATCACTATGGAAACAAGAAGGACCAAATATGGCATTAGGAGAAACTTCAAGCTAGTGGACAAAATACAAGAGAGTTTCCCCTGCTAGTGAAACATCCCACTGCTTGAAGATTCACCTGCTGGAGTTTCCACTGCTGGAGTTCCCCCTGCCATATATGATAAGAATGAAAGATTTGGTCAAATATAGGATAGGAATGAATATTTCTGTTTTGATTTAGTCATTATTATCTTATTTAGTTTCCATGTATATCTGGTTTCCTTATGTTATAAAAGGAACCATACGTAGGTTTTGTTCATCACTTCCAATACACAAAATGTAACCTACTGCTTCTCTAGGTGTGGGATTCAATGTACACACACCTAGAGTAGTTTGTGTTAATCAAATAATACAAACTCTCTTTGGGAATCTTTCATCTTTGTTAAACATCTTGTTCTTGATTAATTGTGCAATTCCGCTATGTTAATTCATATGTACAATTGATCATCCTAGATAAAACGGTTTCGATTGTTTGAGTCTAACGATCTTGGATTCAACATGTGGTATCAGAGCGGTTGGCTCGATATCTAGGAGAATCAAGATGTTTAATTTTGTTGCTGTGAAGATCTAGGGTTTATGTTAAAACCCTAGATAATTAATTTTTGTTGTTGGGGGTATAATATTGTTGTCGCTGGGTTTCAAAACAGTGTATGTCTTCGTACATGTACATTCACTGGTCCTTGTTAAAGAATGTTGGTTTATGTTGCTGTCGTTTGACTATGGCGAATGTGACATGAAATTGAAAAAGAAAAGGACGTAACAAAGAATGTTATTATTGGTCCCAGTATATCCATGTTGGTTATCCATGCTTGAAAAAGTATTGTGTTCACACGAATGCTGTTTGGTGTGTTCACACGAAGAAAATAAAGATGTTCACGTGAAACTTTGATTGGCGAGAATTGCATTTTGCGTCTGGTCCCATTCAAGGTATTTATTTTAATTGCTGCAATATGCATTGTTTGATCACATGGGGCGATGATTGGTTATCAAGAAGGCAAAAAGAAATTTGTCGGATGTGATTCTATTCACGTGGGATTGAATAGATACAATTGGTCAAATAAAAGAGATAGTTGCATAATATCTTATTGATTTGTTGCCTTCGTATGAGAATTAATTGGTTCACAGTTTGCCACGTTATACCGAGATGGTTTAATTTTTGCAAGTGGTTTGCTTATATTAGTATTTAAGAGAAAGGCAAAAGGTTACACAAAATCATCCAAGATATTATGCGAGGGGTGTCAACAGGTGAACATGATTGAGGAGAAAAGTCACAGTAGGGTGTATTTTTAGTTGCCCTGTTTTGGTTATTTATCTCCACTGTTATAAATTCATTCCCATTTTATATGGGTTTGGCGCAGTTAATAACAAAAACATTGGCATTAAAAGTTCCCCCTGCTTTTGAAAATGTTTCCCCCTGCTTTCATTAAAAGAAGCCCCTGCTACGATCCCCCTGCCTTCAATAAATCCCCCTGCTTTCATTAATAGATTCCCACTGTTTTTGAAAGTTCCCCCTGTTGTCAGATATGAATTTTAGGACAGCAGTATTTTGGAGTTTGGCATATTCACAGCAACTGGTTTAAAGGTATAAAGGCTTGATTTAATTTTATTGATTACGAAGAAAAGTTTTTATCATTTATTTGAGGACGAATTAGATTTTCGCGGGTATGTGTTTTATTCTTAAACACCTAGTGACAAAGTGATACAAGATCTAGGAATATGTGATTTTTCTTATGGTACTCTATGCACATATTTTCTATCACTTGAAGGAGTTACATTATCGTGCTCAGTGTCTCATTTTCATGAAAATGAGGATTTAGTATACAAAGCCTCTTTGTCACATGGTTGGTACAAGATATAGAATGCAGGTTCGGGTTATTCTTCTTCATCATCAAGTAAGTTATAATTCAGTTTTCTTCATATGTAATCATTACACAAAGCCTACAGAATTGAAGATTCATAAATGACTAGCACACCTTAAGGGGAAGATCATTTGATAAAGTGTTACTCATTCACATACGACGTCAAGGTGAAGATTTTTGCTACTTCTCATTGGTATTACTACAACTAGTGTGAGTATCTACTGCTCAAAATCATTTTTTATTAGGAACACTATCCCCTATGTGCTTCATGGAGGGTATTTTTAAAAGTAGAATACTTGGGTTAGAAGTATGGTATTGGTTGGTAGTTGTTGAAAATCAAGGTTGTTTACATAGAAGACCCCTATTTGATCATGTCAAAAAGGGGAAGTTGTCTACAGAGAGTGTTCAACCTGTTGATCTTTGGTGTTGTATGTTTAAGGGGAAGTGTTTTGACATCATCAACTAGGGGAAGATTGTTGGGTCAAAAGTTGATGAGTCAAATCACTATGGAAACAAGAAGGACCAAATATGGCATTAGGAGAAACTTCAAGCTGGTGGACAAAATACAAGAGAGTTTCCCCTGCTAGTGAAACATCCCACTGCTTGAAGATTCCCCTGCTGGAGTTTCCACTGCTGGAGTTCCCCCTGCCATATATGATAAGAATGAAAGATTTGGTCAAATATAGGATAGGAATGAATATTTCTGTTTTGATTTAGTCATTATTATCTTATTTAGTTTCCATGTATATCTGGTTTCCTTATGTTATAAAAGGAACCATACGTAGGTTTTGTTCATCACTTCCAATACACAAAATGTAACCTACTGCTTGTTTGATCTCTAGGTGTGGGATTCAATGTACACACACCTAGAGTAGTTTGTGTTAATCAAATAATACAAACTCTCTTTGGGAATCTTTCATCTTTGTTAAACATCTTGTTCTTGATTAATTGTGCAATTCCGCTATGTTAATTCATATGTACAATTGATAATCCTAGATAAAACAGTTTCGACTGTTTGAGTCTAACGGTCTTGGATTCAACATATGGTGCCATTTCCATCATCTAAAGGGAAAAATACATCCTCGTAGTCGTTGACTACGTATCTAAGTGGGTTGAAGCAAAGGCTCTCCCTACGAACGATGCAAGGGTGGTTGTGAACTTTCTGAAACAACTTTTTGCTCGATTCGGTGTTCCTCGTGCTATAATCAGTGACCGCGGGACTCATTTTTGCAATGATCAGTTTGCAAGAGTCATGGCTAAGTATGGTGTCAATCACCGTCTTTCCACCGCCTATCATCCCCAAACAAATGGTCAAGCCGAGATATCTAACCGTGGACTGAGGAGAATTCTAGAGCGAACTGTGGGAGAGCATCGTGCCTCGTGGGCCGATAAGTTAGATGATGCTTTCTGGGCTTTTCGTACCGCTTATAAGACCCCGATTGGTTGTACACCTTATTGTCTTGTGTAAGGGAAAGCATGCCACCTACCTATTGAGCTGGAACATAAGGCGTACTGGGCCTTGAAGTGGGCTAACTTCGACATCAACAAAGCCGGCGATCTTCGGAAGATTCAACTCAACGAGCTAAATGAACTGAGGAATCAAGCTTATGAGAACTCATTGATCTACAAGGAGAAGACCAAGATCATCCATGATGCAAGGATTAAGAACCGAGAGTTCCACGTTGGTGATCAAGTTCTACTCTTTAACCCTCGGTTGAAGATATTCTCGGGCAAGCTGAAGAGCCGTTGGTCTAGTCCATTCACCGTCGCCAAAGTCTTTCCTTATGGCACCATTGAGCTTTCTCAGCCAAATGGGCCAAATTTTAAAGTGAATGGCCAGCGCGTGAAGCTGTACTTTGGTGAGGACATCTCTCATGAGATGATTCCATCCCTCACCACGTTTCCCTTGAATTAGTTCTGGGTCGAGTCAGGCTCGTGACTCGGTTAGCAAAAACAAGCGCTACTCGGGAGGCAACCCGTTGATCTATCCTTTACCGTTTTCATAATAAGTGTAGGGGGAGCCCGTATGTGTTTGTTGTCTTGTTTCTTATGTTGTGCAGGGATTAAAGCTTCAAAGATCCATTCTCGATGACTTTTGACGACCCGTGATTCCGTGTTCCCGTCTTCCTGGTTCTATCCTAAACTATCGTGATTCAATATTTCATATCTCATATGTTCACATTGGAATCACTCTAGTTGTCCTTTCCTTAGCAAAATTTAAACAAAATGCACAATGTCCTAAGTGTAGGGGAGTTTACTCCCACATGCTTAAGCATTGAGGACAATGTTTATATCAAGTGTAGGGGGGACTTCTATCTAAGAAAGTGGTCTTTTCCATGAATTTGTCCTCATTTTAACCGAAAAATTTGATTTTTCGACATTTTTCAAAAATTTTAATCTATTTTGGCCTATTAGTATAGTAGTATTTTTCCTTTGTTATCGTTATTTACTTTCTTTGCTAGAATAAAAGTTTGAATAAAGTGGTTTTAATTTTTAAACGTTGTGAATCTTTTGACTCAACCCGAGTTTACTTATCTAAGTTTACTCTAGCTAGTATCCTTAACGTGTTTAAGTCAAGTTTTGCTAGGATTTTATATAGGGAACATTAAAACGCGAAAGTCTTAACTCTCACGGGTTAAGAATAAGAACTTTTCGCAAGTTTCTATAATTGATCCTAGAAAGTCGTTTATCAAGGGAACTTTAAAATGCGAATTCTAAACTTGAAAGAGTCTAAGAATTTGCAAGATCCTATAGATGACTTGAAAACCCAAAACTTTGATTTAATTGGCAAAGCATCCACGAGTCTCATTCCTTGAGATTTTAAACTGTGGAGAACGAGAGATGATAGAGTCAATTATAAGTTTGGTATTCTTTCATGAATATATGTGAGTTGATTATAAGCTTTTTCTCCCATCGGTTGCTAATAAATTTAATTGCAATAAATAAGGTTGTACGATTTGAAAAGTTACTTAGCTTCTAGCACAAGATCGTTTAAAAGTTGCTCGGTATTAATTAGAGTTCATAGCCAAGGCATAACTTATTGAAGCGGGATGCGAAGATTGGCGAGTCCAAAAAGGTCCTAACAAGACATGAGGGCTACATTTTGTTGCTAAAGGTCCAAAAGTGATGTAAAGAATCATTTATCGAAAATCAATATGAAGGATCGAGACACACGACGAAAAGAAAATACTCCCCAAAAGAACATGGAGAAGTCTATCCAAAAAGGCCCTAACAAGGTATGAGGATAAATAGATCCAAGTCCTAAAAGGAGGCGGATCGTTGTATATCAAAGTCCAAAATAAAGATTGGAGAAAAATGAAGAAGTCGTGGTCTAAGTATGAAGAATCTCTCAAAACTTCAAGTGAAGAAATTCCTATTATGAAGAGAAGACCATAATTTCAAGAACGTCTCTCAAAGATTTGAATTATGAAGTCGCTGCCAAATATCGGTCCAAGAAAGGTCTCAAATCGTGAAGCGAGTTATGCCAAGATATGAACTTTATGAGGTCCCGAGAAGCAGTTTTAAAAGATTTTGTCCTTTAGCTAACTATTGATTAAATCGTCCCACTTTATTTTCAGCTTAAATAACTATCGAAATAAGTCAAACAATGTATCCTCGTGATCATTTAAGACAATATTAAAATATAAGAGATACACCTAGGAATAAGGGAGTCTAAGTAAATAATTGGGCCACATGAATTCGTGTTAGTTTGCTAACTTATAATAACAATGATCTCGTTTTTAAGCTTGGTATGGGGAACGTGAAACTTAAGAATGATGAACATTCATGACAACCTAAAACCCCAATGTAAGTCTTTGAATTATTTACGTGTTTTGTTCTTTTTGTCTCCTTAGAGTTTAGTATTTAATAAAGGCCAAGGTGGGTTATTTATGATGAGAAATGTAATTTGTGCCTTGAAATTAATGCATTGCATAAGGGCATTGCAATGGTCAAGTGTAGGGGATTTAATAAGTGTGAAAACACTTATCCTTTTACCACTTATTTCCAAAAATACCAAAACGTGTATTTTATGTCGTAAAAGTCAGAATTATGCGTGGTTTGTGTTTTTATTGTGTTTTAGGACCAAAAGATGAAAAAGGAAGAAAACATGGGCTATCACGGGCTTTTATCGAAGAAAACGAGAAAAGACGAAGTCAAAAGACCAAGAGTGCAAAAGATTTGAAGTCAATGGGCCTAATTGAAGATTATCGAAGAAAAGGACCAAAGACGGAAGATTTATATATGTCGAAGAACTCAAGTCTATTAAATGAAAAATTAAAAGACGAGTTGAATTTATTCATCGACAAATCCCGAATCGAAGTCGAAAACGTCAACTTTATTAAAGAGACGAGAAGACAAAAAGAATGGAGAAAAGCCCACTCACCAAATCTTCACCACACATATAAATAGCCTCCACCCTTCATTTTTTAGTTTAATTTTTCTTTCTTTCTTTTGATACGTAGAAACCAAAACCACTAGGGTGTTTGGCACTTTTTTCTTCATCCTTCAATCCATTCATGTAAGTTTGATTTTTATCTTTATTTGTTTGAATCTTAATCTTTAATATAAGCTTTCATTTAATCTTGTTCTACTTCTTCTTTCTGATTCTAAGTTTCTATGTTTTGATTTGGTTGATTTTGGTTTTCTACAATCAAGTGGGTTTTGTATTTTTATTGATTTGGTTGGATGGTTTATCATTAGTTGATGTTTAATGGTTAGTTTGGCATAATCTTTAGATTTAACTTGGTTGATTTTAGCTTAAATTCGTGCTTTGTTTTTTTCCCTGTTCTTCGTCTTGTTGTTTCCCCAGTTTTTACCCAACCAAGCATTTTACCGAACCAGTTGTTTATTCCGAACGAAGCATATTTTCCCGAACCAATTTATTTTTACCGAACGAACTTATTTTTCCCGAACGAATGCATTTTCCCAAGTGAAGGATTTATTCCGAAGGAGTAACAAATACCGAACCAAGCTTTTGTGAAATTTATTCCGAACGAATGTTTTTGGGAAATTTTCCCGAACGAGTGTTTTGATAAAAAATACCGAACAAAGAAAAAAAAATATACCGAACAAAATTTTTTTTTATCGAACGAATACATAATCCCGAATGAGCAGTTTATTCCGAACGAAAGAAACAAGTTTCACCTCCCAGCTAGCCTGCTAGCTTGTAACATTTCCCGCCAAATCAGCTAGGTGCCTGCTTGCTTGAGCTAGGTGCCTGGCTGCTTGTTTATTGTTCCGTAATTGTTTAGTTTAATCTGAAAGTTGTTCCGATTTTTATTTTGAAAGTTACGTATTTTTAGTTGAATTTTTCTTCTAATTTTAAAAATAATATTTTTTCGTAAAATTCAAGTTTTATCTTTTATTTAGTACCCGATTTAGGTTTTGCCTCGTTTAGCTTTAAAGTACCATCTTAGTTTTATTCTCTCATTTTTTATTAATTAAACTTTATTTTCGAGTCGATAGTTAATTTCTTCGTTTAGTTTTATTTTATTAATTGTTTCGTTTTAAATTCACGTTTTATTATTTATATTGTTTTGTTTTTATTAGTTAATTGCTTTTAGCTTATTGTTATTATTTTGCGCATTTACCTTTTAAGTAGAATAGATAACCAAACCATTTTATTTTCCACCAAGAACGACTGAATCTCACTTTTAACCAGAAATCAATTCGAATTGAATCGAGACGAACAAATTTTCATTCTTGGCAAAAACCAGTTATTAACCACCATGCATGGATAGATCCGGACTAGATCTACAAGTTTTTGGGGTTTTTATGGTATACCCACTAGGAAAGATGACAAATTCGTCACCCACACACCACCATAAGGTGGCGGCGACGGGAATAATACCACCACGGCGGCGGCGGCGCAAGGTGGCAGCGAGTGGAGGAGAGTGAGTGTGGGATTCGTGTAGATCCGGAGTTTTGGAGCATTTTTGGTCTTGGCCGGAAAATATGAAGGTCGCCGGAAAATATGGAGGTCGCCGAAAAAACACCACCAGAAAAGTTTTTCGGTGGAAGCCATTGATGAAGCTTGAGAGCTATTTATCTATGTGTGTGTTTTTGTTTGTGATGAAAATGAAAGAAATGAGGGTAAATTCCTATTTATACTAAAATCATATAAAACAAAATGGCAACTAGTTAATAGTTTAGGGTATACTTTGTAAGTGTTTTGTTTACTTTTGTACAATAAGCGTTCTAGGCTCGTTTGGACGACTTAACAAAATATTCAAGACACGAGACTTGCGCCATCGTTTTTAAAATCATTTTTCCAAGAAAAATGAGTCCCTAATTCGTCGCATTTCAAAAACATTTGCTATTATTTATTTAAATGCTCGTTTAATTATTTCTAGCTATTTCGGTTAGATTTCACCGTAAAAATAAAACATAAACTCTAATACTCACGTTATTAGCAATGTTTTAAGATATATTGAAATATACTATTTCTTCATATATTTTCAAAGTTTTAGTTTTGAATTGTTTCAACTATTATTTTTATTATGTTTGTTCAGTCCGTCTTTAAAACGTCGAAAGATACTACAAGTAATTAAATAATAATTATTTAATTTATGAAACGTAAACGTAAAAATTTTAAATTTCTCAGTTCATAAACTAAAAGAAAATATTCAAAATAATTTGAATTTAGCTAACACGATCTTCGTTAAATTATCGAAAATAAATAACAAGTTTCGTAAATGTTCGAAAAATCTTAATTTAAACGTTGGTCAAAATTTTCGGGTTGTTATATTTATCTTAAATAGTTTGACTAAAAATTAAAGATAAGTTTCGTCAAAGAAAGGTTGAAACGGCCATTGTGGTGGTTTAAAATCCTTGTGTCGAAATTATATGGACAAGATTGTACACATATTTAATGTATGTATTATGGATAGATTATTAATTCTGATTGAGTATTCTTTCATAAATGCATTAAATATATAAAGATTTTGGTGGTCATATTTTAATTGACAAGTTTAATATATATGAACTCTTTCTTAAATGACTATTTGAGCACGAACTTAAGTAATCGAAAGGAGTTTATTAATTCAAAAATAAATCTTTGAAAAGTATAAAGATCAATTATTCATGAATGGATAAATGCTGACATCTAGGAAATTATTCTTATGTTTGATCTAAAATCAAGATTAGATTTAAATTTAATAAGATAATTTCTAAGTATTCCTAAAAGCTAGTGGAGTATTATGATTATTTTCTTAAAATTATATGTCGAATAGACATATAAGAAAGTAAATTTCATTTAAATTAAATGTTGATTTGGTTTCGATTTGAAATGAAACTTTGCTTTGGTGATTTAGAAAATAAGATACATAACCTTGGAACACATAAATTTATTTGTTTATGCGGTGGAAATACAACATAATATGCCATGTAGTAAGTATATATGGATATTTAGAACATAAAGATGATTTGAATATATTAATCTATTTGAAAGTTATTAAATAACTTGTGTAATGAATATTCTGAAGTAATATGTTTGGATATAGAATAACATCCTTGTCTTAGATCAGCTTCCATATTCTATATATGAGTAATTTGTCAATAGTTGTGAAAATCATCATAGCTAACTAACTTAGATGTTTGGTTGGAATCAAACATTACATAATAGATATTATTGGTAACGTATTATATCTTTAAATGACAAGTTATAACAAACTTGAAAAGATATAATTGAGGTAACACTCAATATTAATCATGAGATCTTTGGAGATGACATGTTGATTAAAGTTGCATTATACATTAAAGAATTAGAATACTTTGAACTTCACATGTGTTTTGGAAGTTTAGTATAATAAATTAGTGATCAAGGATGTTTCACAATTTTGATACCATGTGGCAATATCAAACTATTTGAATGCACATGTGCAAGAGCTTCAATAATTGAATTATTGAAGAAAGTATTCTCAAAATTCCAATAGGTCAAGATTGGTTGTTTTAAGCTTTGCCAAAATAGTGTGAAGGTCACTACTAGAGGCATGATGCATCAACCATGTTTTTCATGCATTGATCTAATTAGTATTTTGATAAAGGATGTTAAGACATTATTATTTAACAGAATAAAGATTAGGTTTCGTTTTTTCTTGTTATTTAATTTTGTATCCTATTTTACATGTTTTAATCCATGAATAAATTGTTATGCTAAATGTCTGTTGTCGATTAATAATATGAGAATATTATTAAACTAAGACAATTCGAAATTACGATAGAGTATACTTGAAAGTATATTGATCAATTTTGGATGATATTCGATGTATCGAATAATGGACTTACCCCAACTATATGATTATACTTTGTGGATCTTTGTCATCAAGTAAATCATAAATAGTTATCCTCGGACCTGAGATACCAGGAAACTGTTGTGAATCTAGTGCATTTGTGTGGAATAATCTAACGTTAAACATAACTAGTAGCTATAAGGGTTATTTTCAGAAGTGTTGCAAAATTCATAAGTTTTGCTCGTAGTCAATATGGAATTTGTTTCCTCAGCTGGGCCCCTCGTGGGATTAGTAAGATGTTTGTATGGCCGTACCCAAAGTCTTTCTAAACTAAGTTTATAAGTTTTGGTAATCTTGCTTGAATCCGATAACGAGAAACAGAATGGTTAATGAAAGGAATTACTAAGATCCATTTCCTTATTAACGTTGTATTAGAAACGAAAGGATACTGATAATAATGATGAATCATTAAAAGGTTTTATCCAGGAGACCTTACTCGAGTTGTACTAGAGACATTGCTAGTGTAACTAGACGCTAGTCAATGTAATCACAATATTCGAAATATGTCCAAGTGGGAGCTGTAAGTTTATGGACTTATATTTAATAGTCATTTGATAGGATCGAACTCGAGATTACGGGATTGCACACAATACGTAAAGAGTTAATTTATTTAATAAATATATTTATTGTTGTTGGAAATTCACTTTATGTGACGACATTTAAGAATTCCCATTAGTTATCATAGTCACTCACGCAACGACTAGACTAGGAAACTATGTATAGTGTAGGCGCGTGAGTGACTATAAATACCCCACCAAGGCTTCCAAGGAGGGGTTGTTGTTTTGTGTTTTTCCTTTTCACTTTAGTACATTTTCTCTTTCATTTTACACACACAACCTCTCTCTCTATCTTCATCCATGGCTGCCACCACCAACCACCACCCACCAAGACCACCGGATCATATATTATAGCAAACCCGCAATTGGTATCAGAGCCACGGTTCGTTCTTGGATCGTTTGTGTTTCTTGTTATTGTGGTGGTGGTTTAATATTTTTTTTGTCTCAAATCTGTTACATTTTTTTCACAAATATGTTAACTTTTTTTGTTACAAATGGTGGTCTAAATCTTGGTCTCAATTTGTTATATTTTTTTGTCACAACTAGTCTTATGTCACGTTCTGTGTTTTGTCTCACTGGTTCATTATTTTTCACGGTTGTTGTGGTTTTGTCCAAACAGTATCACTGTATCACTACTGGTCTCACAATTTCAGATCTCGTGTTCATCATTTCCCACTGGTCAAAAAAAGTATTACTTTTTCTGGTCCACAGTCAAACTAGCCAGTTTTTTCTAGATCTGGTATTAAAAAATTTGGTTTTCTTTGTTTTTTATGATGAAGATGAAAACCAGATTACCCAGATCCTAGAAAAACAGAAAAAAAAGTACTTTTTGGATAAGGTTTTTCAGATTTGCTATTGCGGAATTCTATGGTTCTTGCTATTGCGGAATCATAAGATTCTCGCTATTGCGGAATTATATGATTCTTGCTTTTGCGGAATCATGTAAATCTTGCACCCGAGCATATTGCAGAATCATGTAAATCTATAAGGGTTGCGGAATGATGTAATAAAAGTGGTTGCGGAATCATGTTGATGATGTGGTTGCCAAAGTAAAAACATACCGAGACCAAAATCAAACTTAAACTGCCTACACCAACCTTTTATCACCACAACAAATCCCCATATCTAACCTAACCCATCGTCTCCTATAACCATCCAATCTAGACTCGAACAGATAACAACTAATCTAGATCAAGCATAAATCAGTTGATCTCAGATCTGTTTCGTGTAACAACATGCATGTCGAGATCTTATTGATCTAACACGAAAATTATATCATCATAAATCTATGTCGGTTTCACCTGTTTTGTTTATTTTTCGACTTCAAGGATGATTTGAAACAACTATGTCACAATCTCTTCTTTGTTGCGATTCAATACATAAAACGAAAATCATAGATTAGTCGTATATCATCATAGATTTGTGTTGGGATAATCCCATGTCAGTATTCGAACATAAAAGAAGATTGATAACAAGAGTGTTTCAATCATATCTTTATTTCGTTTAATCAAACAAAACCAACATGCATCTTAGATCTGTCATTAATCTACGAGAATACAGAAGATTTATAACAAATTTTGTCATAATGTATCTTTAATTCGATTAAAAGAATCAAACATATGCAACCAGTCAAAACAAAACCTACCCGAGAACAATTATTGTTCTTGAAGCCGTGATCTTACCTTTGTTCGTCCTTCCAAGTCTCGGTTTGAGATGATTACCTTTGTGAAGGTGAGATGAGATGATGATTTTTATTTGGCTTTGGTTGAGATTCAATATTGGAGAAGATTGATTGTATAAGAGATGAGACGAGATTGATTTTTTTGTGGTTGTTTTTTTGTTTTGATGAGAGAGTAGAAAAGAAAGGGGGTGGAGAAAATGGAGGCGAGTATGATTATGATTAGGGTTAGGGTGAGACTAATTAAGGAGTGTTTATATATTACCTAATCTACTGGGTATTGCAAGAGAATAGGTTGGCATCCGTTATTTTTGCAATTGGTTGTGTATCTTCATGGGCTAGAAAAGAGATTTGATTATTGTTCGAGAACGAAATTAGTTGGCAAATACACCAAGTCTAAGGGTCGTGTATCTTTTAGGGTATCTTTAAGGGTATTTTGGAAAATAGGTTTAAAATATTTGACGGACAAAGACTATGTGATGAGACAAAGTGACAAAATTTATTTGACGAGACCAAGAAAAATGGCAAATTTGAATTATAGTGGCTACAGAGTCGATCGGGTATTATTATTTGAAGTTGAAGACGTATTTTTCAAAGACGTGCACTTATTTTATCTTTGAAAGATAACTTTTTCGTGCTTAATATTAGAATAAAGACTTGTTTATCTACTTTCTGGGTTCGGGGTGGTTGGTAGATGACTTGGATAACTATCACTTAAAGGAGATACATTGTTGTACTCAATGTTACGCGCATAGTCGACGTGGATAATTTCAAGAGGTGTTGTGCTTATATACTTCTTTTGGAAAGGTATTGGGTACTTAGAGATTTCTCCATCGTTCCTCATTCAACAATAGTTTTGCAAGCTTAAGGCACAAGATTGAAGGATTTTTATTCAGTTTCACGTTTGGTATATATGGTTCATTCCATCAGTGGTCACTTCAAATATCCTACAAGGGGGTTGGTGAAGATAGCCATGGAGAGTTTATGAGTAGAGAATTTCGATCAGCAGTTGATTCTCATAAAATATATAATTCAGCTTATTTTCTCACGATATTTCAAGTACATGTGCGTACGATTTATTGTTGGTCAAGTTTCGAAACCATCAAGGGGGAAGAAGAAGACATATTGAACGCACAACGAGTACACGTGATAAACTTCATACCTTCTTTTGATTTGAATACATTCCAGGAAGACAACTGTCATAACCGCAAAGAAAATCAGTGCTTAAAATCGTGGCGTTATCAGTCTCTAAAAGGTACACTATTGTTTGATGTTTAATTGTTTTGATGTTGCAATTATTCATCATCATCATCCTATATGGAGATATATGCACTTCCGAGACTTAATTGACTCTGGTGCATCTCCAGAAGAAGATATGTGCATTTCCGGGACTTAATTGACTCTGGTGTTACGATGCCAACTTCATGAATGGGATAAAATGTCTACTTCAGTATTTGGGCTTCATACATGGGATTGGTTTCCTTTCTTCAACTACATGGGGGAAGAAATGTCTTAATTCTTTCTAGTATGCTAAACTTGAACTCTCAGGGGAAAGAAAAAATTCAGAAGAATTATTCAAGCGTGAGAAGAGACGTTGTTGATCTACTTGGTGTTCCCCAAACTTTCAATCACTCATAGCAACATTATCATTTCATATGATGGGGTTTTCTTGTTAAATTCTGTTGTGCGCTTAATCATTCTAAGCTTTATTGAAAGCTTTGAAACTGCTTATGAGGATTGTCGGTTTAGGGGGAAGCTATTAAAAGCTTCTACATCAAGATTATGTGGCATGAATTAGGGGGAAGTTAATTCAGAAGCTTCTCCTTAAACAGAAGTATATGAGTTACTTAGCTCGTGCCGTTACAGTATTTCTACTACAAGTTACTACAAAGATGGTCATTTTGAAGTGAAGACATGAAGTCAAAGGCCTTAGAAGACATCATCAGCATTGGACGCTTCATGAAATCTTTTGTTCTTAATCATTATGTACTTGTTAGGAAAAATATTGTAAGGAATTCTACACGTCGTCCCATGGGGGAAGATTGTTGGAAATTCACTTTATGTGATGACATTTAAGAATTCCCATTATTTATCATAGTCACTCACGCAACGACTAGACTAGGAAACTATGTATAATGTAGGCGCGTGACTAACTATATATACTCCTCCAAAGCTTCCAAGGAAGGGTTGTTGTTTTGTGTTTTTCATTTTCACTTTAATACATTTTCTCTTTCATTTTACACACACAACCTCTCTCTCTATCTTCATCCATGGCTGCCACCACCAACCACCACCCATCAAGACCACCGGATCATATATTATAGCAAATCCACAATTGTATTTATTAATTTATTTAATAAATATATATTTATGTATTTATTAAATTAAACCGAGACATAACTTTAACGATCGTTAAATAATTAAGAGTTAAGTATTAACGAGCGTTGTGGAATAAATAGAAAGAGGAATAAATAGAAAGAAGAATGGAAAGTTCTGGAACACTCCTAAAGGGTGTTTGCGAATGACGGTGGAGACAAGGAAAAGGAAGGAGAAAACTTTCCTTTTATTTGTTTATGGATACAAGTCTATGCCTATATAAACATCCCCTCACCCTCATAATTTATCCATCCCACTTCTCTCTTTCTCTCCTCCTGCGATCAACAAACCAAACGCATTTTAGGGTTTCATTTGGTTTGTGTGATTTCTTTGGTTTATCTATTGCAATCAAATCCAAAGGAAAAACACCTTTTTTATGGTTCCTTTTATCCTTTGGTTTTGGATTAGCAATAATCTAGTCCTAGCCCCTCTCTAGGGTTGTTGGGTAGATTTTCCACTTGATGTTGATGCTCGGTTTACACCTGCTAGAATCACGGTTAGCTCGTTGTATTACGTGTGTACAAGAACGTAATATAGTCTTACTTTAGACTATATCTTGGTATTGTTCATTATAAACCCTAATTGGTGATTCGTTGGTGATCTTGTGGATCTTCGCTAGGATAAAGGTATGTAACCCTAATTCGATTAATTAATTATGTTATTATTATGATCTTGTTAAATCTCTTCCGCTATATGTGCTTTGATCTTGTTTAGGGTTTTATATAATTGTTATGATATTCATAAACCTTCAACTATGTCAACCTACATTCCTAGTAAGGTTCTAATTTAATATTAATTTTAAAAATTCCCAATTATGAAAATAAGAACCCTAGAACAAATTGATTGAAATTGAATGAATGTACTTACAAATAATTGATGTTGGAAATGGTGGAAAAGATGAACACCCGTCGCCTTTATGGAGAAGAAAGGGTGGGTTTTTTTTGAAAAAGTGATTTTTAATAAAATATGAATACTTTACTCACTAGTGGGTCGCGGTTCTTTATGATAAAGAACCGTGGGTTTGAGTCGTGACAATTAAAGAACCGCCTACAATGGGTGGTTTTTAACAAAGAAAATCAATCAAATTTTCAAAACCAAGTTTTTCTAAAATACTTAAAATATATATCAAACCTTTTGGAAATCATTGGACCACTTCAATACTAGGTGATAATGCCTTAATGAAGGATTACGAGTTAAATCGAAACCGAAAAACACCAAATAAGATCGAAACGGAAGAACGACTACTCGTAGAAAGGAAACAAAGAAGAGAGAAACCATTGGGACTGAATCAAGACCAAGTTCAATGCTCAAGAGACAATTGACAATCTTCAAGTTGTAGAAACTAAGAGCTTGTGTCATCTATAGTGGTTTAAGACGTGCCTTTCCGGAGAAATTCTAAACGACTTTGGTAATGAATCATACCAAGAAATTTTGATAAATAGAGTAAGATCACTTTCAAGGATAGTCTTAAGCTATTTCAAAATGTGAGCAAAGTATAGATTCACTTTCTCTCCCATATGATCGGATAATTGTTATTGCTAGGGTTTACAATAACAATATCCTTAGAATATTTCAATTCCAAATGTGTAATATCCTAACTACAACTTATGGAGTAGTTTGGTATATACTACACATGATATATGGCCTACTAACCGTATGGGTGCAAACTATGGAAATCATGCTTGATACTTTAAGCTACTACTAACTCACTCTACATCTCCTAAGTGAGTCAAGTATCCAAGAAATGAAGGTTTGAGATGGTATAAGAATAGAATCACATACCACAAACAAATGTCAAGGCAAGGATGCCAAGAACAAGCACATAGTCAAGTAATGATCAAAAGAATGATCAATAGGGCGTATGGAAGGACAAAAACGTACCTTAGCTGCAAAATGCATTCCAAGTCTTCAAAGAACCAATGCAATGCCCAAACATGACTAAAGTGACTACTAAGTCTTCAAGGACTAGTATCACTCTCATCCATCTTGATATCATCATTCAATGATGTGGAAGATAAAATAAGATGAGTCTTCTACAAGTGTAAGTAACTCAATCCACAATCAATTAAATGATTAATCTTCATGAGTACCTACACATAGCAAGATACAAATTAGTAGATACATTTCAAGAGTAAATCTTAAATGTATAAAAACTACTAACCTAGATGAGATGCTATATTACCAATTAAAGGCCTATTTTCAATGAAAGAATAGTTTTAACCAAAGAGAAACTTTATTACAACGAAACCTTCTAATTTGGGGAGACAATGGATCGATCCAAGTTTTAAAGTACAGTATACTTCAAAGACCTTGAGTGACCATCGCTCTTATACCAATTGTAGAAACTAAAAGGAGTGGGTTGAATAGTTTTTCTTTGGTTTATGTCCTAATTAAAATTCTTTTCAATTAGGTTTGTCCCAAAACTATCTTTTACTTGAAAGCTAGTTACATAATGATTAGGTTCAATACTAATGCATTAAAAGTGACAAGTAGTTGTTGTATGTGATGTAATAATGAGAGTAAGTAAAGAGTAAGGAAAGAAGCAACCTAATAGGAAGACACCAAGATTCATTGTGGTTCGACGACGAAGCTCTATCTTCGTTCCTACTTCACTCCTCGAGTACATCTTACTCGAGATTTCCACTATATCCACAAGCTCCCTTCTTGGCGGAGAAAACCTTACAACGTTGCTTACATTATTTTTCGACAATAAGCTAAATGTCGAGACCTAATCTTAGCTAGGACTAATCTACACACGTCGCCTACTTCACCAGTTTCTGACACAAGGCTAAATGTCGAGTTCTAATCTAAAGCTAGAACCAATCTTCGTCGCCCATCTTCTTTTCCGACACAAGGCTAGATGTCAAGTTCTGATCCAAAGCTAGAACCAATCTTCACAACTCTTCACTTTGAAGCTAAGTGAGAACTCACAAGACACATACACAAATGACTTGTACTTTAGTGAGAACTAACACACAACACTTTGCAACTCAATAAAGACATATCCAAGTATACACATGTAACTTGGAACAACACAAGACAAATCCAAGTATACACATATACAATGGATTTACACAAGACTAATCCAAGTATTCACAAATACACTAGATTAATACAACTAATCCAAGTATACACAAATACATTGGATCTACACAAGACTCAAATAAAAATGATGAACATGACTAGATCTAAGGTAGGTTGATCTTCATCAAAGTTTTATATTTAATCACATCATAAGTGTGTGAGTGATCTTCTCTTTGGACAAGGTAAAGAAGGAGATCAATGGGATAATCATAAGTAAACATACTTAACACATTAAGTGATTATTACAAATGATTAGGAATTAGAAAAGAGAAAGATCACAGAAAGAATGTCCAAAAAGGTTCATGGAAGATGTTGATTGGATCCACTATTTATAGGAGGACAAAATCCGACGGATCTCTGACTACGGTTCCTTAATTGTGCTTGCGGTTCCTTATCACTAGGGTACCGCATAGCTATTTGAGGAACTGTGGGAGTAGACTCTGCTCCTTTTTGTCTTTTACTAGGGTAGTAATATCTAAGGTAAGTTTTACCTTCAAAAGTTCCTATGGCATTTGGAATATGCCAATTCAAATTTACATTTTCTATTTTAATAAAACATTCTCTTAAAAAAGAAAGTTTATTAGAAATCTTTTGTCACATTTGACAAAATGTAGTTTAGGACTAATCACTTTTATGATCACTAATCATGATTAAGATATGTTAGTGTATTACTTAAATGATTATTACCTTGATGATAGTGTTTGTTAAATAATTCGTCTTACGATTGTCTTTGACGATAAATGTCTTTTTAATTTACCGTGATCAAAACTAAGAAAGATTAGTTAACACTAATAATGTTTTTAGGCATCACTTGCATTAACACGCAATTTATCGCATCCATGTAATGCTAGCAATAGTAGCAATTGTCGCAATCTAGTACTTATGTCACTTTTGTCAAATTTTAACCATTTTAAAAGAGATCCACATATTTCAATGGCTTTTTAAAGATAAGACATGATAGAAAAACATCAAAACAAATACAATAACAAAAATAGAGTATCTTGCATTCTAATAAGTGTTTTTTTGTCAAGCTTTACTGTCGATTTATTTGTTTTATAATAGATTATAAGCCTAATTTCAATATGCTAGTAACTTATTTTGTAACTTTATTTCATTTACTTGGACTTAAATAATTTTTGAATTTTTTTGTACTAGACGCATCGCGTCTACATTGCGCTCGCAATCGCATCACGCAATGGCTTTTGGGACCTTTAGCGCAATGGATCGCAAAACGCATTTTTAAACCAATAATCCACCCACCTAAGCCGACCAACGTCACCAGTCGACTTCCAACGCCACACACCATGGATGGTGGCAACGAATAGATCGACGACATCGAGAGTATTTAGCTCAAAGATGAGAGGTCTAAGAGATGAGATGAGATGGATGGAAATGATCAATGATCTGTTCGGTTAAGAATCAATAGCATAGGTTATAGATCTACGGTCAAATATACAATAAACCCAATTGGCACCCAACTTGTTCTTATTAATAGGTGTAAAAACAACAACAAAAAATCAACGACAACCAAAGCCAATCGAGGCTCCAATACCATTGGATCAACTTGTGACAACGCACATAAAAGTAAACCCAATCGACGGATGCAAATACGCTAGCTAAAACCAGATCTACAGCAAGTAATATACCAATACCACAAATAAGAATCGACCTCGATTTAGCAACGACAACAGTACAGATAAGAATCAACGGCCTCGATTTTTGGTTTTTTTAAAATATTTACTATACAACATGAGAGAATGAGAGAGGGGACGACGAATTATTTATTCCTTGTGTGAGAGAAATTACTATTTTTAGGAGGACGTAATTTCCCTTTATTAATAATACAACAATATAAACATATATATATATATATATATATATATATATATATATATATATATATATATATATATATATATATATATATATTATATATATATATATATATATATTATATATATAATTATATATATATATCTATATATATATATATATATATATATATATATATATATATATATAATATATTATATATATTATATATATACATATATATATATATACATATATATATATATATATATATATATATATATATATATATATATAATACAATATATATACATATATATACATATATATACATATATATATATACATATATATACATATCTATATATATATATATATATATATACATATATATATATATATAAATATATATATATATATATATATATATATATATATAATATATATATATATATATATATATATGGAGTTGGGGTAAAATAAAAAAGATTTTATAATAAAATAGATGAGGTGGAACCACAAGCTGCCATGTGTCCCCCTTTTTTTCAAAAAAATGGTGTCTTTTCGTAATTTATAAAACTTCAGGGGCGGTTTTGTAATTTTTAATATGAGAGTATATATACTATTTTTTCTCTTTAACTGTTCACTGTCTCGTTCTTTTTTTTTCACACAGTAACATAATGACCATAACCCTAACCACCGTAACACCATAACCGCCGTCAACTCCATAACTCCCCCGCCACATCACCACCTCGCGATCGCTACCTTTATGTTAACTGAATCATCATCCTCGATACGTAGTGGTGCGTCATCATATCTGGTGTTTATTGTAAGTATCAATTCCATTTTTATCTCATGATTTTTAAGTTTTAGTAAATTAATTTAAGTATAATGATCTGAATATGCTTGTTATTTGGTAAAATATGATCTATGTTTTATGTTTGCGAATGGACTAATTATAATAGAGTAAGTTTTGGTTTGTAACTTGATGCATGAGTGTGAGTACCTGGTCATATAAATTAGATGAAAAAGATGTATATAAAACATGCATGCTAGGTGTTCGATAAAATGTGTACATCATATTCTATAACTGTAATGCACTAGGTTCGTACTGTAATGCATTATACTTTAAGTTTTACTGAATTATACTGTAATGTTTTAGAAGATACGGTAAATGTTGTAGAATATATAGTAATGCAGTTGGGGTATAAAATAATGCAGTATGATATACACTAATGTTGTAGAATATACGGAAATGCAATAAAATAAGGAAATAAAAACACTAATGTTGTAGAATATACTGTAATGCAATAAAACATAACTATTGTAAAACACTAATGTTGTAGAATATACGGTAAGTTGTAGAATATACGGTACTGCAATAAAATAATGCAGTATGATATACACTAATGTTGTAGAATATACGGTAATGCAATAAAATAATGCAATAAAAACACTAATGTTGTAGAATATACGGTAATGCAATAAACATAACTGTTGTAAAACACTAATGTTGTAGAATGTACGGTAATGTTGTAGAATGTACGGTAATGTTGTAGAATATACGGTAATGTTGTAGAATATACGGTACTGTTGTAAAACACTAATGTTGTAAAAACACTAATGTTGTAGAATATACGGTAATGTTGTAGAATATATAGTAATGCAGTTGGGTATAAAATAATGCAGTATGATATACACTAATGTTGTAGAATATACGGTAATGCAATAAAACATAACTGCAATTCATAGAAAACTATTTGTAATATACTTATAATTTTTTACCGCATTATAATATTTTAGTTTGTAATTCACAATAATGATTCTATAGATTCACTAATGTACATAACATTTATGTTATTTCTTATTGATCAAGTGAAGTTAATCGAATTTTGTTATTGTATGAAGTATTGAAATGAATTTAGATGGTTGTTACGGTATTTTGTGCTGATGTTTGGCACGTATTAGGTTTAGATATAAATACTGTGATTTTCAGAGTTAAATGGTTGTTACTGGTCTTAAAGTTAAGTAGCTTTTCAATTATGATGGAGTAGGTATAAAATCGTGATGCAGTAAGATTGTCTATTGTATTGTGATGGAGTAGAATATACATTTTGATGTAGTAAAGTTTACATTGTAATGCATGAAAAATAACATAGTGATGCAGTAACGTAATAAAACGAGGAAGTGTAGTGGCTGTGTAGAAAAAAGAGCCATAATTTTAAAAGCATGCCCA
>JANFOE010003202.1:0-17016 GCA_025667525.1 Glebionis coronaria | reverse complement strand
ATATATATATATATATATATATATATATATATATATATATATATATATATATATATATTATATATATATATATATATATATATATATATATATATATATATATATATATATATATATATATATATATATATATATATATATATATATATATATATATATATATATATATATATATATATATATATATATATATATATATATATATATATATATATATATATATATATATATATATATATATATATATATATATATATATATATATATATATATATATATATATATATATATATATATGTTGGGAATATAAACTTGTTAGATTCCCTGATCATTGATTTAAACATAATTAGGCTGTTAGATAGTCCCTTGCCTGTGCCTAGGAGGCAGGCAAGTTTCGCAAGACTCACAGAGATCCAAGTCTCTGTGAGCAACCTCAGAGGAGTCCATGTCAGAGACATTGTCAGGGAAGTCGAAGAATTACCTAAAGACATACTCATTGGCTGTGATGGATAACAGCCAAGATGTATCAGGGACTTTGAGGGGTTGAGAGTTAACAGGGGTGGCAATACCCTGATAACTCTCAGCACACTTTGGACATGCCATTTGTGTGTTCGAGACTATGAAGAATAAGGAAACTGTTTTTGACAACTGTTCCTTAAAGCATAATGGAAGACTACCAAGAATAGAAGGACATCATGTGACTGATGTGGGAACTTGTAAAAAAGCTTGTGTAGTCGACATCAAGTACTGTTTAAGTCAAACTCGTAACACTATAAATAGGATGTGTATCCATGCATTAAGGTTTAACACTTTGAGATATTAAGAACATTAGTGCATATAACTTAATGAATCAAACAGCTACGACTGTATTCATAAGTTAGGATTTATTGTTGTTCAAAGTGTGCACAACACATTGTCATCAAACTGTGTTATCCATAACACATGTAATTCTTTATTATACAATAATAAGATTACGTTTGAAAAGTAATACCTTGTGTTGATTACGTTAAGATTAGGGTTTCTTGCATTGATTAGGGACTTTCAATTGGTATCAGAGCGGTGTTTGATATTAAAACCTTCAAGAAACATCGTTCTCAGTTTTATAATCAAGATCCACCATGCCGGAAACTTCTAACCCACCACATTCACCTTCCACAAACCCATCTTCACCAAGACTTAACCCTCCTGCCAATGACGATGATCTACCCCAACTTCTTGACTCAAGAGGTGGATCACACGTAACCAGTGTACCAGTCTTTGATGAAGAAGATTTTGCCAGTTGGAAGAGTCAATTTCTTGTATACCTTGATCGGCTTGAACCTTTTCTCTTAGAAATTTTAGAAAATGGTCCATATATTCACATGGCGCTTACTTCCATTGAAGAAAACCCTCTTCCCAAACCTCTCAAACAATGGACTCCAGCTGATATGAAATTAGCAAACCAAGATAAACGTCTCAAAAGCATCATAATTTCCTGTCTTCCCAAGCATATCATGAAGTCTGTCATTTAGTGTCCCACAGCTAAACAAATGTGGACAGACCTCATTCTTGGCCATGAAGGACCCTCTGAAACAAGAGAGACAAAGATTCAGGCACTCAGACTTCAGTTTAATGCCTTTAAGTCACTTGAAGGTGAAAAGGTTCAGCAAACCTATACTAGGCTGAATATTCTTCTAAATGACCTGGCTATGAATGATGTCACGATTGGTCAAGCTAAGATCAATGCTACTTTTGTCAACAGCCTTCCAAGAAAGTGGCTGAGCATGAATCAGACTCAGAGAGCTAACAACTCAATCAAAAATGATACCCTTGCTCAGCTCTATGGTAAGTACAATTATGAAGAAGGGCTGATCGATACTATCTACAAATCAGAGACTGAGAGATTTGTAGTCCAAGGAGCATCTTCCAAAGCCTTGATCTCTGCAACACATCCTCATGACAGCGATTCTGACATTGAAGAAGATACCCGTAGCAGCCAAGAGTTTTTGTTAGACCTCAATGCAGAGTTCCATGAAATAGCATTGCTAGCCAACCAAAGAAGATACTACAAAAGATCTGGAAGAGTAGGATTAGCTAGTAAACCAACTGACAGGTCAAAAGAAACATGTTTTGCCTGTGGAAAGCTTGGGCATTATCAAAAAGACTGTCCATCTACCAAGACATCATCACCCTCCTATCCATCATCTTCATCCAAACCCTACAAGTTCAAACAACATAACAACTCATCTCAATCCAATTCTTCAGACACTGAGAAGAAAGATTACAAAAATAAGTACAAGGCACTTAAAGCTGAGTTAGAACAAACGAACTTGAAGATTGAAGCTCTGTCCAAAAAGAAAGGTGGTGAGAAAAAGACAGAGAAAGGGTTGGTTGCTGAAACTTATGATTGGAATGATGAACCACTGACTTCAGATGAAGAAGACACCACAAGAGTCAGGGCTTTTATGGCGATAGCTGAGGATGAACCAGCTGTTGGAAAAGGTGATGCTAGATCAGGACAATGGGTTGACATCACAATGAAAAAGGTACACAGGCTTTTATCTATGTCTGATAGTGATGAACGTAAGCATGTCCTTGACTACACCATTGTTGATTTACACTTGGTTGAGGAACAAAGAAAGAACTTACTTGATAAGTTTCACTCTATTAAATCTGAAATGATAAATGCTAAGGCTGAATGTGAAACTCTCAGGCGGGTTAATTTAGAGAAAATATCCCTGCAAAATGAAGTAGCTAGATTAAACTTGAAGAACATAGCTTTAAATGATCAAGTCTCTGAATTGAACAAGATTATTGAAAAATGGTTGTGTACTAGGTTTACTATTGATGAATTGCTTAGGGATGAAGTGCCTGCTGACTTAAAAAGGGATATAACTTCTAAGAAAAATAAGCTTAGGATTCTTACCAAACCCAAAGACATTGTCTTTAAATCTACAGAGACTATCCATATGTCAGATACCTATTTGACAAATGACCCTGTCTCTGAAGATGTGGCTGAGCTACCACCCTTGCCCAAACTCTCTGGAGTTGAACCCAGCAGTTCTTCTAGAACTGCTAAGGATGAACTTAGGACAGAAATTGAAAATCCTCCAGCTAAAGTTTTTCATGTGCCTGCTAAACCAACTGGTAAACAAGTAGCTTTTAAGCCTGTTACTTCTAAAGCTGTGAACAAGGTTGAACCTACCACTGAAGATCGCCTGTTGTCTCTTATGAAAGAAGTAGAACTCTTGAAACAAGCCTTCCGCTGAATGCTCTACTTCTCATGAACCTAAGTCAGTCCTAGGTGAACCCAAAGGGGAAAGTTTAATCAAACCTTATTGCAATGTATGTAAAAATTCTCACCATTCGACCTTAGATCATGACAGACACATGGCAGCTAAAAGAGCTCAGACACCCTCTAGGGACAGACCACAGAGTTCAAAAAGGCAACAGGGAAATTACAAACCTTATCCTCCCTGTAAATTATGTGGGTTCACAGACCATCACTCAGACGAGTGTGGTGACTTCCCTGGGTGTGATATCTGTGGGAGTTATAACCATGAAACAATGAACTGTCCATCCCAACGCCAAAAGTTTTTCAGGAACACAAGAGTTGCTAACAAGCAATTCAGGGAACCCACTGGAAAGTGGGTTCACCATAGGAACTAATCTGTTTCTATGTATCTGTGCAGAAATATCTCAAGGAATCGGTATGGTATCTAGATAGTGGCTGTTCTAGACACATGACAGGGATTCAACAATACATGCACAGATACTCAAAGGAGCCAGGTCCTAAAGTGGTGTTTGGAGATAACTCTTCAGGTGACACAGAAGGATATGGCTCAGTGAACTGCAATGTAATCACATTCACCAGGGTTGCATATGTGAATGGTCTTAAACACAATCTTATTAGCATCAGCCAATTGTGTGATGCTGACTATAAGGATTTGTTTACTAAGACTCAGGGAACTATATTCAACAAAAACAATGATGTTTTGCTAATTGCACCTAGAAGGAGAGATGTTTATGTCATCAACATGGCTATGTGCTCTGAAGACAGCTCAAATTGTTTTCTTGCCAAGGCCTCTGAAAGTGTCAATTGGCTGTGGCACAAAAGACTGTCTCATCTCAACTTCAAGAACATCAATAAGATAGCCACTCAAAACTTGGTTGCTGGTCTACCTTCAGTAATGTTTTCCAAAGACAAAACTTGTTCTGCATGTGTCAAAGGAAAGCATCACAGGTCTTCTTTCAAGACTAGGCAATCATTCTCTATTGACAAGTGCTTACATCTCCTTCACATGGATTTATTTGGACCTGTCAAACCTCAAACGATTAATCACAACAAATACACATTGGTTATAGTTGATGAATTTTCAAGATACACATGGGTGTTCTTCCTCAGAAGGAAAAGTGATGCAGCTGAAACCATCATGTCCTTCATCAGACAGGTTGAAAATATGAATGATGTTAGAGTCAAAGCTCTAAGAAGTGATAATGGTACAGAATTCAAGAATCATCAACTTGAATCTTTTTGTGATGAAAAAGGGATTTCTCAGAACTTCTCTTCAACTGGCACTCCTGAACAAAATGGTGTGGCTGAAAGAAGAAACAGGACTTTGATTGAAGCAGCAAGAACTATGTTAAATGGTGCAGCCTTACCAAAGCAATTTTGGGGAGAAGCTGTTCACACTGCCTGCTACACTCAAAATAGATCAATCATTGTCAAAAGACATGGTAAAACCTCCTTTGAAGTTTTCCGAAAAAGATCTCCAGACGTCAGCTATTTTCATGTGTTTGGATGCCCTGTGTTTATTTATAACTACAGGGATAAACTTGGAAAGTTTGATGAAAAAGCTGATGATGGTTTCTTTTTGGGATACTCTCCAACAGCCAAAGCCTTCAGAGTATTCAACATCAGAAGACAAGAAGTAGAAGAAACATTCCATGTCAGATTCAATGAAGATGATGAAGTCATACAGAGAACAGGAACAGAGGGTGATGAAATAGATTTTAATGAAAATATTTCTTTCCCAAGTGATGAGTTCACAGAACCCAGACCTACCAGTCATCATCACTCCAACACTCTCACTCCTTATGTCCATGCTTTTGATCCTCTGTCTACTCACAACATAGAAGTTTCTACCTCTCAGGAACTTGATGAAGAAGAACCACAAATCTCTGATGGTCCTTCTCATGATATTGATGACTCACCAATTCTTCAAATCCCTGAAGATTCTCCTGCTGATAATGCAACAGCTTCCCTTAATATGGCTGAAGAAGACTCTGACACTAAAGTAGTCTTTGAAGAAAGCCCTCCTAGTCAGCAGGATGAGACTCAAATTGTACCAGCTGTGCCCTCAAGTACCCCTGTCCTTGAATCCCCAGCTCCTCAAAATAAGTGGTCAAGAGATCAACACATTCTTCTTGTCAATATTATTGGGGAACCAAATGCAGGGGTCACAACCAGACAGCGAATCCAAGACTCAGAGTCAGCCTCAGCTAATGAATGTCTATTTGCTGAATTTCTTTCACAAATTGAACCTAAAAGAGTTGCTGAGGCTCTGGTAGAAGAAGGATGGGTAGTTGCTATGCAAGAAGAAATCAATCAGTTCAAAAGGAACAAAGTATAGACTCTAGTGCCAGCTCCACCTGGTAAGAATATCACAGGCACTAGATGGATCTATAGAAATAAGATGGATGAAATTGGGAACATCATCAGGAACAAGGCCAGACTGGTAGCACAAGGGTTCTCTCAAACTGAAGGAATTGATTATGATGAAACATTTGCACCTGTTGCTAGACTTGAGGCCATCAGAATCTTCCTTGCTTATGCTGCCTATATGAACATCACTGTGTATCAGATGGATGTTAAGAGTGCCTTCCTCAATGGTGATTTGGCTGAGGAAGTGTATGTTGCTCAACTTGAAGGATTTGAGAACAGCAAGTTTCCCAACCATGTGTACAGACTTTACAAGGCAATGTATGGTCTGAAACAGGCTCCAAGAGCATGGTATGAAACTCTTTCAAATTTCTTAACAGAAAATAAATTTATCAGGGGTTCTATTGATAAAACACTCTTTACCTTCAAGGACAAGAGTGATTTCATCATTGTGCAGATTTATGTGGATGATATCATCTTTGGGTCAACAAATGTCAATCTTAGTAAACGTTTTGCTAAATTAATGACCAAGAAATATGAGATGAGTATGATGGGTGAATTAACTTACTTTTTGGGTTTTCAAATTAATCAATGTCCTAAGGGGATTTCAATTTGTCAAGAAAAGTACGTTAAGGATTTACTTAAAAAATATGACTTCGCTGATTGTGCATTAGTGAAATGCCCCATGCTTCCACCCAACAACTTGGGCCCTGATGAGTCAGGGGTCTCTGTCAATGAGACTTTATATAGACGCATTATTGGGTCACTAATGTATCTAACAACCAGTCGTCCAGATATCCAATTCTCCACATGTCTCTGTGCAAGGTACCAGGCTAACCCAAAAGAATCCCATCTAGTGGTTGTTAAGAAAATTTTCAGGTATCTCAAAGGAACACCATCCCTAGGCCTATGGTATCCAAAAGAATCAGGCTTTGATCTCAAGGCCTATTCAGATTCAGATTATGCTGGATGCTGTATTGACAGAAAGAGCACTTCAGGCAGTTGTCAAATCCTAGGAGGAAAATTGGTTGGATGTAGTGCTAAGAAGCAAAACTCTGTGTCTATGTCTTCAGCTGAAGCAGAATATGTCGCTGCAGCCAGCTGTTGTGCTCAGGTGCTCTGGATGAAAAGTCAATTGGCTGACTATGAAATCTTGTATGACAAAGTGCCAATATTTTGTGACAACACCAGCGCCATTTCCATATCCAACAACCCTGTTCTTCACTCTCGTACCAAACACATTGATATCAGGTATCATTTTATCAGGGATCATATAATGAAGGGAGATATTGAGCTTCATTTTGTTCCCACAGAGCTGCAACTAGCTGATATCTTTACTAAGCCTTTGGCTGAACCTTCGTTCAACAGGCTAGTTGCTGAGCTAGGGATGCTCAATATCTCAAAGCCTGTGGCTTGATATTAAATGTGTTCATTAAATGATTGATTCTATATTAAATGTTTTTCACATGAAACTAGGTAGTTACTTTCCAAGTAAATGCAAAAAACATTCTCAAATATTTAATCATTTCTTTTTCGGATAACGAGGAGACAAACTTTTTGAAAGGTCAAGGGGACCCACTTGAGCAGTCATTTTCGCACCTAGCATTTAATATGGTTGAATAACTGTTCACTTTAGTTTGAATATATATTTTCTCCTTTCTCTTCTCACCCACCACCATTCTAAAATCTACTTCTCTCTCTAAGTTCTTATCTCTCTTAACCATCCGCCATTTTCGCTCACCTTCAACCTCAAATCCATGGCGTTTTCAGTTCCCAAAGCCTCAAATGTTAACTTAGAGATCAACGAGAGCATCCTCGCATCCAACAATGCTATTGGATGGATTAAGGCACCAACCAACACTTATTCAGATCTGGTAAACTTCATGCAGAATTGGGACCTAAATGAAGCCTTCACCAAAACACCATCCACCTTTTACCAAGAATACCTTAGGGAATTCTGGTATTCTGCTGAAGTGGTAGAAGACACCATAACCTTTAGCCTTTCTTGCAATGAACATCCTTTTGCCTTTTCCCTTAAAGACTTTTCAAGTGTGGCCGGATTGAAGCATGGAGATGAATGCCTGAAGGTTGTTGACAAAAAGGCTGTCAAAGAAGCTCTGGCCACACTCAAACCATGCCATGACGTTAACCCTGCCCTTACACCAGCTGAGGTCCTCGCCAAATCCCCTCTGAAGATTAATTATTTCACTTCTATGTGGCGTGTCCTCTTCACCCACATTGTGAAGTCCCTAGGAGGAATGCAGGGATCACAAGATCAGATGTCATTCAATCATCAGGCGATTGCTTATGGATTAATCTGGGGAGTTGATGTTGACGTTGAAAGCATTCTATTCTCAAACCTGGTAGAACAGCTAAAGGGAAGGAATCAGGTCAGGGAAAAGAATATATGTTATGTGCGCTTCCTGTCCCTGATCATTGAGAATCTGCTGGGAGATAACTACCACAACAAGGCCTTGACTGCTCTTAAGCCCTATCGCGTCACTGGCGCCATCTACAAGGAAATAGGAGCTGACGATGTCCCTGTCACCGCTCATATGCTGAATGTGGCCAACCAGGTACCTAATGCTGAGAAGCCCTTGCTCCCTTCCTCTGAGAAGGTGAATACTTCTAGTGTTGCTGGCAAGTCTATGTCTTTGACCTCTGGGCAGCACACTACTAAGTCCAAGGCTTCATCTGGCCAACAGCCTAAGAAGAAGAAAATCCCCTCTTCTTCCCACTCCAAAGCTGTTACTAAGGCCAAAGGAAAGAAGAACGACACCTCCTCTGGTCCAGATACTCTTGTGGATTCGGATTCTTTGGCTGACAAACAACAGGCGTCTAGTGTCTCTAAGTCAGCTGAGACAACAGGAAACCAGCCAGATCAAGCTGATATCTCACAGGTAATCAGTGTACATTTTTTAGAGGTTCACAAGCAGCCACTCTCATTTGTCTGTAGGAGAGAGTGGTGAAGTTAGGGTAATCCTCGACCCATAGAAGTCTGTCATTTCACTTAGAATACTTTAAGACTTCTGTACACCCTGTCTTTGCACCAGGGAATGATTCATTTGTGTTTATAAAGCACCCCGATGACCCTGCACCCTCTAGACAGTATTCAGGCTAACAACAACCTGAATACAGTAATGTCTCAACCTTGATCAGCTGTACTTCACACAGCCTCTTGGTTCCCTCCTTAAAAGAGTCCCAAAGGATTTATCCTTTCAGGGGGAGCTGAATCATCACCCTCAGCTTTCCTAGGGGCAGCGTAACAGGCGACCTACAACCACATATGTTTCACTCTTAAAAGAGTCCCAAAGGTTTTAACCTTTTGGGGGGGCTGAATAATCACACTCAGCTTTCCTAGGGGCAGCGACTGGCGATCCATAACAACATATGTCTCATAATTAAAAGAGTCCCAAAGGTTTTTACCTTTTGGGGGTGCTGAATAATCACACTCAGCTTTCCTAGGGGCAGCGAATGGCGATCATTAACCACCTTTTATTCACACTTAAAAGAATCCCAAGGATTTATCCTTTGGAGTGGCTGAGAAATCACCCTCAGCCTCTCTGGGACAGCGAAATGGCGACCATTCCCCTTATATTTTCCCTGTTACTAATTACAACAAATTTGCAGGCTGAAATTTTACAGCCAGTCGTAGAGTCTCAGGTACAACAAGAAAAGGAGGCTGATACAATGACTCAGGACAAACCAAATGATGAAGAGCCTGTGATAAATGTTAATGAAGAAATGCTCTCATTAGAGGATTATGTCTCTGATATTGAGCAAATGCCTGGAGATGAATTCCCTGAGGGAATGTTCGATGAAGAGGATGAAGAAGATGAGGACGACCAGCTGTCTGCCTCTCCTCCTAAAGAAATAGCTGTGTCCACACCAGCTGGTGACAAGACTTCTCCTCTCAAGGAAGCTGTTGATACTCCAAACTCTGCTACATCCGCAACAACAGTCTTCCAAAGACCAACTTATGATCCAACAGCCGAATTTCTCATGTTTGATCATCCTGCCCAGACCAACTTTGACTTAATTCCAAGGGGGGATGATTTTGCTCAGCAAAGCCTCAATATCAAGAATCTTCAGCCTGTCCACCATCAATCTGATATTGAGCGCTTATCAAGAAAGCTGGATGTGATCAAGTCTGAGATGCACAACTTCACTGTGACATTTCCAGGCATCATCAAAAAGGCTGTGACTGAGGCTGTCACTGAGCCAATTCAGGATGGTGCAAGACGAGGTGTAGCCCAGGGACTCGGTCATCTTTCAATAAGGATAAAGGATGCCATTGACTCAGTTGTCCCTGCTATGTTCCATGAACATGAACACACCATGCACAGGCACTTTAATGCTGTTCGCAACAGGCAATACAACCATGATAACTTTATTGTCAGGCGTGTTCAGGCAAATACTAATGCCAATGCCAACCTCTTGCTGAAGATTGCCAGGGCTTCAAGAAAAAGACAGCGTGCCATGGCTGCCTCTGTGGAGCAGATTGCAAGACGTTTTCAGACCCGTTCATCCAAGCATCTGCGAAGTAAGGATAAACGTGAGGGGGAGAAGAATACTACACTCAGCCTTGCATCTGCTGAACAAGGCTCATCATTAGCTAACCCCACCATCACACCTGTTCCTCTCCAAGTCATCACACCTACTATAATATCTGATGATGAGGATGATACTCAGGGGGAGCAACAAACTCAAGATGGAGCTGACACATCAAAGACTCTGGTTTTGGTTAACACCAGCAAGCCTGAGAATGATGATGAGCCAGCTGCCAAGAAATTAAAATTCACTGTTAGCTCTCTCCCCAAAGCTATTCAAACTCAGGCTCAGACTGCGTTTATCAAAAGAGCTGAAGTTTTGAAAAACATAAGTGTGGAGTCCTCTGTCTCGAAGAAAGGAAAAGAGATGGTTTTGGTTGACACTGAGACCAAACTTAAGAAGATAGCTGCGATGCTAGAGACAGGAGGATCCACCACAGACCTTTCCCAATTCTCAACCTTTACACCCTCCGATGAGATTCCTTTGATCCCTGAAGAAATAGAGCAACAGGCTGAAGAATTCAAAAGATTAAATGAACTCAAGACAGCCAAAGAATTAAATGAAGCTACTCTGAGGAAGATGACACCACCTGAAAGGGAAAAACAAAAACAAAGGTTGAGGGAAATGGAAGTAAAACGCGCTGAGGCTTTAAAGAAAGTCAAAGTTGACTATGATGCCTGCGTGAACAATAGATATGCGGCTGGCAAGATAACCAAGTTCAAATACACCATTCATAAATCTACAAACACCCCACAGATGATCTTATGGAGGGAAAACCAACAGAGAAATATGGATGTGTTTGACAACTTCAGGTTAAAAACACTTGGGTTATCAGAATGGTTCGAACTCGAAGCCTTAGCTGCCAAAAAGTCTGGACAGGCCAATTTTCTTCTGCTGAAGACACTTAAGGCCAAGTTTAACTGGATCAAGGAAACAGCAGCCAAACTTAAGATTGATCCCCCACCACAGCTTTTTGAACAAGAACCCCCAAAGACAGGCAACAAAAGGAGAAGAATTTCACAAATTTTTAATGAAACTTTTGTTACTGAAGATGTTCATGTGGATGGTATGCACAGGGATCTGATCCTCCCAAATGGTATTGTTGGCCCTGTTGATGGTCAGACATACACAGAGCCTGAAAGAGGAATGGAATTTATGAACAAGGCTTGCCAGTATGCTTTTCAAAGGGAAGATGAGCTGTGCTTAGCTTCAACTATTCAGCTACTCTGTCACAAGAAGTGTCTCAAGATCAACACAGAGTATTCCAAGAAGTTTGCAAATACTTTGCAGGACGAAATTGATAACAGATTAGACTTGGCTGAAGCTGAAGAAAGAATAAAAAATGATGACTATTGAAGATGATTCACAGCCCTTTTACCTTCATCTTTTATTTTACTTATGTAATGCACTTGTAATTTTCTTTAAGTTTTAATAAAATCATGAGGTATGTTTGTTTAGATCTGTTATGTGTAAGAAGAAGCTGTTAAACTCACTTACCTTAACTTAGTTAGATCTAGCATTATTTATGTTTAAATAGGGGGAGATTGTTGGGAATCTAAACTTGTTAGATTCCCTGATCATTGATTTAAATATAATTAGGCTGTTAGATAGTCCCTTGCCTGTGCCTAGGAGGCAGGCAAGTTTCGCAAGACTCACAAAGATCCAAGTCTCTGTGAGCAACCTCAGAGGAGTCCATGTCAGAGACATTGTCAGGGAAGTCGAAGAATTACCTGAAGACATACTCATTGGCTGTGATGGATAACAGCCAAGATGTATCAGGGACTCTGAGGGGTTGAGAGTTAACAGGGGTGGCAATACCCTGATAACTCTCAGCACACTTTGGACATGCCATTTATGTGTTCGAGACTATGAAGAATAAGGAAACTGTTTTTGACAACTGTTCCTTAAAGCATAATGGAAGACTACCAAGAATAGAAGGACATCATGTGACTGATGTGGGAACTTGTAAAAGCTTGTGTAGTCGACATCAAGTACTGTTTAAGTCAAACTCGTAACACTATAAATAGGATGTGTATCCATGCATTAAGGTTTAACACTTTGAGATATTAAGAACATTAGTGCATATAACTTAGTGAATCAAACAGCTACGACTGTATTCATAAGTTAGGATTTATTGTTGTTCAAAGTGTGCACAACACATTGTCATCAAACTGTGTTATCCATAACACATGTAATTCTTTATTATACAATAATAAGATTACGTTTGAAAAGTAATACCTTGTGTTGATTACGTTAAGATTAGGGTTTCTTGCATTGATTAGGGACTTTCAATATATATATATATATATATATATATATATATATATATATATATATATATATATATATATATATATATATATATATATATATATATATATATATATATATATATATATATATATATATATATATATATATATATATATATATATATATATATATATATATATATATATATATATATATATATATATATATATATATATATATATATATATCTATAAATGCCTTAAGGTCATGCAACTGAACGTTAACCAACGTGTCAAACCGAGTCACTTACGACACCCCTACAACAAGTAATATTGTCATATACCAACGACCTCTTATACATAATATCCCTTTCAGGTGATCACAAGGATACATACCCTAGGATAAGTCTGTCAAACCAAATAGATCTATCATATGTATTAGCGTTTACCTCGCAAGGTAATTAACAGTTCATGAAATTCAAGGACTTCATAAGACAATGGTACTTAGGCATTTATCATCATATTCGGGTCCAGCATACCAAAAACAACTTGTGTTCATTTTATAAAACATCATGTATTCCCCCTCGCGGGCTTATAAATCATTTACAGGATAATATAAAAGCGAGGCTATAGACTCACCTTGCAGGCAGGCAATCAGCAGAATATAAGTATCAACACCACACAGCATCACATAATCTATACAGCTTTATTCCAATAGTCGCAATACACCATAAATAGCTGATAAACATGTAGTGTCAACGAATATCCTTTCGCGACCTCGAAGTTGTAGTTAATTCCAACAACTATGCTCCAATCGTTTAGTGAGGTTTATGTTTTGGTGTTTTCCCGATGGATGGTTACATCAACTCGACACATAATAAATTAATAAAATTCAACTCGTAAAAAATTGGTGGTTGTCCAATGAAGCACATAATTCATGTCGTAAACTATAACCTAGAGCAAGCATTCAAAAATTATATTTCTTAAATTATATGCATAATCCTTCGAAAAATAATAGTGTATACAAAGTGATTTTTTTATATAATTCGACACTTGTTATAAAATCATCATATGACTCATTTGAAATTTATTCACCATATATAAACGTTAAATGTTATATTAAACTAGAATAATAATTTTAGAAAATTATTAAATGACTCATTTATTCATTAACTATTCCTTTATAATCATATATATTTTTAGAAAATTTTGGCATAACCTTGCCGTTTTTATAACGTTTCCATGTATATCAAATACATAATTTTCCCACTTGTCTCAATCAATACCCTAATTAATATTTTTCTCAATCTTATAATTAATATATGATATATTTCCACCATTAATATAATAAATGATATATAAAATATGTTTCTACCATCAATATTTTTAATTATTTTCAATATTTTCTCAAATAATTATATAACCCATATACAAAATAATAATAATAATTATAGTAATATCCTCAAAATACGTATATTCATCCCTTTCAATCTTATTATATCCTCTATTTATTTATTTATTTTTATACATAATAATTAAAATTAATTATAGAAATTTATAACCACCAAACAATAATTAATAACAAAATAGATATCACCACCACAAACTCGACACCAAAAAGGTGCGACTGTGGTTGTTCCTGTCGTCCGGCCGCCACCATGACGGTGGTTTGGCAGCGGTAACCCCTTATTCAGTTAAATCCATAGTTAAACAACCACTAATAAAATAAAATACCAAGATCTCATTAAAAGCTTGATGTAACCACCATGCATTGATAGATCCGGACTAGATCTAAAGGTTTTTGGGGTTTTTATGGTATACCCACTAGGGATAGATAATAAATTCGTCACCCACACACCACCACAAGGTGGCGGCGGCGGCAACCCACCACAACAGGTGGTGGCAGCGGCGGTTCAAAGATTAGGAGAGAGTGGGTATGGGGATCAGGTAAATTAGGGGTTTAGGAGCACTTTTGGTCTTGGCCGGAAAAAGTTGGAGTTCGCCGGAAAAATCTCTCAAGAAAATTTTTTCGGTGGCCGGCGGCTGAAGGTGGGAGAGGGGAGAGAGCATTTTAAGATGTGTGTGTTTTTGTTTGTGTAGTAAATGAGAAAATTAAGTATAATTTTTCTGTTTATACATATACAATTTAAAACAAAGTGACAAGTGTATAAAACTTTAGGGTAAATTTTGTAAATGTTTTATTTACTTTAGTAAAATAAGTGTTCCGAGCTCGTCTGGGTGACTTAACGGGCGATTCAAGTTACAAGACTTGCGCCATCGTTTTTAAAATCATTTTTAATAAAAATGAGTCCTTACTTCGTCGCATTTCGAAAACATTTGATATTATTTATTTAAATGCTTGTTTAATTATTTCTAGTTATTTCGATTAGATTCTACCACAAAATAAAAAGTAAACTCCAATACTCACGCTAATAACAGTGTTTTAGAGTATAATGAAAAATACTATTCCTTCATATTTTTTTCAAAGTTTTATTTTTGAATCTTCTCAACTATTATTTTTATTAGTTTTGCTCAGTCCGACGCTAAAATGTCGAAAAATACTTCAAGTAGTTAAATAATAAATATTTAATTTATGAAACGTAAACGTAAAAGTTTTAAATTTCTAAGTTCGTAAAGTAAAAGAAAAATATTCAAAATAAATTTGAATTTAGTTAACACGATCTTTTTTAAATTATCAAAAATAAATAACATGTTCCGTAAATGTTCGAAAAATCTTAGTTTAAACGTTGGTCAAAATTTTCAGGTTGCTATATCATCCACTTCTTTTAGGAAGCGCTGTCCCAGCGCTTAATTCGTATACGACAGTCTTCAGTCTAACAGTGAAGAGTGAAAAACAGACAAGTCATCGTGTAGGTTTCCAAGGAAGGTCAAAAGATATTATATGGTACACGTTCTCCATGATCGGACGTCATTTGGGCAATGCCATCTCATGTTCGTACAACTTACGATCATTCTACTAGATCACATGCCACATAAGTACCTAAAAGCAAAGGTTGAACATAAACATCAAATATAGATCTCCACCGTTGATTATCGAGAAAACCTTGGTCAAACCCTTGATAATACAACTTGATCTCCAATGTCTTTCCACTTACGGTGTCAGATACAACATACTCCTCGAGGTGATAACGAATTTATTAATTCCAATCATTAAGAAATTCGGTCCATTGGCGGAGGTTCACAACATATCGAGCCTACCATTAACTTCTGCTCTAATGTTCAACATACAAAAGAATCCCACTAACTTCTGCTTCAACATTCATCATAAAAAGGCGTCCCAATAATTTCTACTTTAGTGCTCAAGGTGATGCATTATATTCCTTGTTTAATTCGTCATGCTGGCCTCCAAGAGTTTCGTCATCAAGAAAAGTCTTCAGTGACTCTTCAATAGTAGCAATTAAAATCCAAAAATCTTGACATCCATGATAAGTTGCCGTTGATAACTTGATCCTCAGTCAATCAACAAGTACATGCATAGATCTTGGTGACGCTTAAAGAAGTCACCTATTCTCGGAACGGTTAACAGTTCTTAACAATCTGGTTATAAAGCTCGCGATCATCAAGACACATTACAAATGGTCCATCAAAACAAATCATAACTCTAGAGGAGTCCAACGGGTTACTCGTACATAGATGATAATCGACAATCATCATAATAACGACAACACTAAACGATTCATACCAACGAAACACTATTCGAAGAATGACGTACGCACACCAAACATTCACAAATCGAGCCAGACATGTTTGAGTCCACTCATTTATAAATCCTTATCTACATCAAAAGGCGTCCCCCTCAATGTATACAAGAATTTATAAATTTACGGTTCGGGAACATATAACTTTCTTGTTCAAATGAAAAGGCGTCTCAATCCATTTCAACGAGACGATTATAAGTCATCCTACTCAAGTATTACTATCTCTCAACACGATATCGTATCCAAATTACATACCATAGTAAATACGAGGTGTCTATAAACTTAAATCATGATTTCCATATTCAAACGTCCCATTCCATTTGAATAAGAAAAACACAAACAATCTAAGGTCCAGTGGTTTAAAACTTTCTTATTCAAATGTCTCAATCCATTTAAATAAGACAACTTTAAACGACTTATAGTTGGGCGAGTTAAAATCTCTATATCTAAATGTCCCATTCCATTTAGATACAAGGTATTAATTCACTTAACCGAATGACTACTACGAGCATATCTTTGTTGTACCCAAATATATATATATTTGATTAGGATATATATATATATCTTAAGTCCAACATTGGCATCCTCCTTTTCGCCAATAAAACGTAGTCTTATAAAATCAAGTCACAGGTCACACTACATAGAAGATATCGCCTCAGATAAATGATTCTTCAAAATCATAAGAAGTATTTGGAACACGAATATCACATCAATCAACTATGTTTCGAAAGGAGATGTCCTAAAATGGCACATCACGATACGATGATAACAATCGAACTTATACAAGTCGATATACGATAGATTACAAAACAATATATTCATACTCAAAGCATCAAAAGAGTTTCACACTTAT
>JANFOE010003201.1:0-18922 GCA_025667525.1 Glebionis coronaria | reverse complement strand
ATATATATATATATATATATATATATATATATATATATATATATATATATATATATATATATATATATATATATATATATATATATATATATATATATATATATATATATATATATATATATATATATATATATATATATATATATATATATATATATATATATATATATATATATATATATATATATATATATATATAAAGTGTTTTAGAGATTTTTAGAAGTCCATTTCACATGTAATAACACATATTCCATCACTTAAAATTTAGTACATAAATCATAGTTACATCATTCATTTATGCCGTGACCTTTAAGGTCATGTTTTTTCATGGTTTTTGAGTTACACAAGTTCACTTATGAGATCTATGATTATTAGTTAACCAAAATCCGAAAGAGTAAGATGTGTAACCCATGCTACATTTAAATTCATAAAATGGTTCATATGATTTTTAATCAAGTTAACACATAGAATACTAGTCATAGGTTTCTTTATAAAAAGTTTTTAACCATGCTAATGGCATTCTAATATATGCCGTGACCTTTAAGGTCATGATTTTTACCAAATCTTGATTTTAACAAGTTTGTTACATGTGTTTATAGATGGATGATGATGCATGCAAGTAAAATGGAGAAGCATAAGGAGTATACCTTTCTTGCTTAAAGTTACCAAGGAAGATCTAGATGACAAAGGAGATTAGAGATCTAATCTTGTTGATCAAAACCCTAACTATAAACCAAGCCGTGACCCTTAAGGATTCGGCTAGGGCTTGTTATAATGATTCCAAAGGTGATGATGCTACTAAATGATTAGTAGGTAAGATGAGACAAAGATCTAGTGGATTTAATGTATAAATCTTGGATGTTTGTGGCTTATAGCCGAATGATTTGAGAGAGAAAGGAGATGAGGGAATGAGATTTGATTGCATGAGAGAATGAGAGAAGTGTGTGTGTTTTTCGGCTAAAAGGGGAGAGAGAAGGGCAAGGAAAAAGGCATGATTGCCTTGGTAAGAGTATTTGTGCCATGTATTGGATTTTCCAAAACCAAGACACCCCTTCTTCTTCAACATATTGTGTGTATGCCGTGTATAGCTAACCAAAGGGTAATGGGCTTTGGCTTGGGCTTATGTTGGGATAGCACACAAGAAGTATATGGTCTTGGGCTAGTCCAAGAAGGTTTAAACATGTTTATGGTATACATACATACATACATACATACATACATACACATCTACATATACAATGTGTAGCATGTTTTCCAAATTTGATTAAGTGTTGTATACTCAAATATTGATTATACATTTTATTACTTGTTCTCCTAGTCTTAAGTACAAGGTTTAAGTTATGTAACTTATTACAATAGAAAAATGATTGTAGAAGTATAAGTACATAATGGAAAAGTTCACACACATCTTATAGAAATATAACACATGAGAGAGTGTTCTAGGTTTATCTAGTGAAACTTTATTACATTAAATCATGGTAAAATCATGGATTTTACACTATACATCCGATTGAGCAGTAATGGATGCTGCTACTACTATGTATGGATAGAAAGTAATGCAAAGAGATCTTTATCCGGGTCGCACTATACATCCGATTGAGCAGTAATGAATGCTCCTACTATTATGGATGGATAGAAAGCAATGCAAAGAGATCTTTATCCGGGTCGCACTATACATCCGATTGAGCAGTAATGAATGCTGCTACTAATATGGATGGATGGATAGAAAGCAATGCAAAGATATCTTTATCCGGGTCGCACTATACATCCGATTGAGCAGTAAGGAATGCTGCTACTAATATGGATGGATAGAAAGCAATGCAAAGAGATCTTTATCCGGGTTGCACTATACATCCGATTGAGCTGTAAGGAATGGTGCTACTAATATGGATGGATAGAAAGCAATGCAAAGATATATTTATCCGAGTCACACTATACATCAGATTGAGCAGTAATGAATGCTGCTACTAATATGGATGGATAGAAAGCAATGCAAAGAGATCTTTATCCGGGTCGCACTATACATCCGATTGAGCAGTAGTGAATGCTGCTACTACTATGGTTGGATAGAAAGTAATACAAAGAGATCTTTATCCGGGTCGCACTATACATCTGATTGAGCAGTGATGGATGCTGCTACTAATATGGATGGATAGAAAGCAGTGCAAAGAGATCATTATCCGGGTCGCACTATACATCCGATTGAGCAGTAATAGATGCTGCTACTACTATGGATGGACAGGCGGGGGATTTTTCAATAGAGTTGCGGTTACATCCTTTCAAGAGCTGGGAGAGGACCAACAGTGTTGTGGATTTGGTTAGGAGGGCAAATCCACTGCAATTGGTTTCTTGTATGAGGAGGATACGCCAGCATGCTTTATATGCTGGGAAAGCTGGGGATGCACTACTCCTGCATCCTTTTCACTGGTGAAAGATATGTTATATCTCCACACCCGATGGTAAAAATTGGGGGTTGAAGGTAAATTTTTTTAACTAGAACCCCTCTTGTGTCAACAACTATACGCGAAAAGACTTGCTGATATACCTCAAGCGTGTGGGATACAGACATTGGTTGATAGCACTAAAAATTCTACCCAACAGAGAGGTTTAGATTATTGTTGATGGTGATTGGGTAGGAAGTTGCAAAGAATCTGCTTCATTCACAGCGGGGCTGGGCAAAAGAGGCACAAATAAGAAGTTCTTCAAATGGTGGAAATAAAAGAAGATACCAAGAATAAAGAAGTGCACATCTAGCGGGATGCTGCACAAAAAAAAAAGTCATGCATCAACTATTAATGGTTCAAATTTGCAAAATTTTTGACTTCTAAGGAAAGGAAGTCATACCTTCCAAGGTTTGGTGGATGATGGTATTGTCGAACTATTGGACCTGAAGAGGGAAAAAGGTTTGTCCAAAAGCACGGGGCATTCAACATCTCTTTACGAGGGATATCGAGCGCAGCCCTACAAAATGCACCCATAGTGAGTTGGACATGTCTTTTGGGTTTTAGGTTGCCTAAGATGGCAAACATAACCCTACAAAATACACCCATTGTGAGTTGGACATGTCGTCTAGGTTTAGGGTTGCCTACCTCATCACTTAGGGAGAAACAGGTTAAGAAGATGGGGCATCCTTTGACCTAGCATTTCTGGACTTTGGTGCAAGAGATGACACTAAGTCTAGTTTTGATTATGTCAGGGTTATCGTCCCCTCGTATAATCAAGGTTTAATCTCCCCAAGGTATACGAACCAGTTTTTGATCGCATATATGATGAGACTGCTTTTATACATAGTCTCATCGTCCAAAAAGGGCTTTAAATGCATTAAATATCATGAAAATGGCCAAATATATGCTTGTGTTTGTTGCTTGTGTATTTTAGGTACGGATATTGAGAAAATGACAAAAGATCACAAGAATCATACAAAAACAAACACGGGAAACGAAGCCGCACAATGAACCAAGCCCGTAATGAAGTTTTTCCAAGACAAACCCTTGAAGATTTGAAGATTATGAAAAAAGGGCCCTCCACTTTGAAGAATTGGCAAATTTAGTCCCTCAACAAAACTAAATTGTCAATAATTATCCTCCTCAAAGTCAAACATATCATAAAGGCCTTCAAGATACAAGAAATTACAAGTTTGGTCCTTTAAATATGTCAAATTACCAAAAGGACCCTTAACTTTGAAGAAATGGCAAAAATGGTCCCTCATAAATTATGATTTGTCAAATTCAGTCCTCCAAGAAGCCAACAAGACAAGTCAAGACCATTACCTTTGAAGAAAATGCCAAAACAGCCCTTCAAGAATCAACAAATGGCAAGAATTACCCCTAAAAATACTTAGGAAAAGTATTTGTGGCCAAAGTATAAAAATGAAAACTTGGAATACAAAGGAAATCAGGTTTTGGGGTATAAAGTTGCAAATGAAAGGAAAGGGATTAAACTTGCTACTATTCATCCAAGAACAAGATTTGGGCTTTTGATACTTACTGAAAATTAAACACTAATCTCTTCCAGATTAGTGATTAATGGTCTTCTTAACATAACCCAACCTTAATATTGGCCACCTCACCACTCACATGTCCACATGGGACCTCCCCTGCTACACTTTTGAACAAGATGACAAAACAGTGACAGCAATCCAACGTGCATGATTCCATCTTACATTTTACGCTTATTTTACACCATTGGATGCAATTCTACCTTGCCAGCTACAACAAAACGCCAAGAACAAGTCACATGATTCTCAAGTTATTCAAACTTCACAAGGTCATTTTTGGGCTTCTATATCATTAGGGTTATGTTTTTTATTCGGCATTGAGGTTTCTTGTAGCCTATATAAGGCATTAGCATCACTACATTTGTTTTTTGCTCTTGAATTTTCCTAAGTTCACATTTCTGTAAATCTCATATTCATTTTAATGAAGTGTGTTGAAATTGGTGAAGAAAAGTTAAGTGCCATTGTTATTTCCTGCTTATTATTGTTACATGTTTACTAATCTTGAATCCTAAAACCTGTTTTCAAAGGAGTGTGCAAAAGTTTGCATATTTTCCTTAAATCTTGATATTTTGCTAAGTCTTGTTTAAACCTTGGAATTTTTGGGCTATAATCTGATCATAGCATCCTGATATTGTGATATCAAGGTGTTGTGAAGCTTATAACTTGGGGATAATCAAGTGTGGGGAACAAAGCTTGGATTAATCAAGTTTTTCACTTTTCTGTTTTTTGATATTTGTGCTTCTAACTTTGTTCCATCTTAGCAGCTTGATATTGGAAGCTTGTGCTTGTTCTTGCTAGCACATAAGCTCAAACATACGTGGGTGTGGATGTACATCCATGAGGTTTGAACCCTTAATCTCAAAATCTGTTGAAAAATTGGATATTTGTGATATTTGAGTTCTGCTAGTGTATGTGTTGTTCTTGGGCTCCAAATCTTGTTGAATCTGTTCATGTTTGATGTTTTGATGTTTATGAATGCATGTGCTAACCTACATCATACTTTTGATTTGAAAATCTTGATTTGAAAATATAAAAGGGTGTTTGGGTTAACCTGTTTTGAATCATAGTTTGTTATTGTGTTATTGGAAGTGCTTTATTTGAGTTAGTATCTGTTATTCACTTGGTTGTGTACTAGTTTCTACAAGTTATTGGCTTTTAAACCTTGAATTAAACATTGTGCTATATCTCACTTAATTTGACTGATTTTGACCTAAGATTTTGGAAATACCTAGAGTATATGCATGCTTAGGGCTAAGAGGCATTAAATCATAGTTAATATAACCTGGTTTGAAGATTTGAGTGTTTGAATATGGCTTGTTGGTCAAGTATATCAGCAAAGTGTTCATAACTGCCTGCTAGTGTTCATCAGTAACTTTTGGTGCTTGAATCTTGATCTAGGCTTTGAACTAGTGCATGAAAACTTTTTAGATTTGTTCATTTGAATTAATTATAGCTTGTGTATGCATTTGGTGAAGTTTGGCTGGCTGATTTGTGCTAAAAGTGCTTATTGAACCAAAACTGCTTATTGCTCATGTCTATGGGATATCTGGTGATCTTTTGAATTAACTGCACTCTTTGGCTGATTGTGGTTGTGATTTCTTTGTTGTTTCTGACTCCTTGTGATTCACTGATCACAAGGGTGCCTTGTTTGTAACTTGATTCCAACAAAAAGTCACTAAAGACAAAAAGTTAATTAAGTCAAGCAGTGGAAAAAGTTCCCACTGCTTAACATCCAAAACTAGCCCCTGCTAGTGTAATTTGTCATCCAGCTTATTAATAAACCATATTGGCTTATCCAGACTTGCAATAACTTATTTTTTGTGATCAATCTTCCTCATTTGACCCATTTGTTTGAACTGGATCTTATCAGACCTTGGCTTCGACTTTTTGCTAGAAAACTCATAAAGTTGACTTTTAATTAAGTGCTTATCTGCTTATTCCAGCTTATTGAGTGTGCTTATTGAAAACTTTTTGTTGATTAAGCTTAGTTAAGTCATTTAAAAGCTTTTGAAACTTGAATAAGTTCTTGGGGTGGCCTAGAATTCGAAAACGACTATTTTGTTGTTTTGTGAAGATAGCTTTTAGCTTATTCAGGCTTATTCCTTGTGCTTATTTCAAATTTCTCTTTACTGATCTCTTAAGTAACTCAAAAGAAGCTTGTGTGTCTCATTTGAGCTTATGGCCTCAGCTTATAGCTTAATGGGCCAAAAAGCCCATTAAGAATAAGCTGCTTTGAAATAAGCTAGCTTATACTCATTTTCAGATTTTGTGCCTTCAGAGTTTTGTTTTTAAAATCAAATTTTGAGTTAGTCTGGAGGTTTTGGTCTTATTTGGTTGACTTTTTCTTATTGGGCCCAAATTTAGCCCATTAAGGGACTGTTTTGTCTTTTAGCCCATTTCTAGGCCCAATAGCGGTACTTTTGTAATTTCAACTTCATTTTTGTGTTTATTAGGTTATAATAAGCTAGTTTGAAACTTTTTAGAATTTTTTATAAATTTTGGATTTTTAATATTATTTTATTATTATTTTATTATTAAAAATTAAAATTTAGATTTTTCAAGTTTTTATATTTTTCTTAGGTTAAATACATTAAGTTAGGAATTTTACAATTTTTAGAATATTTTTATTGTCATTAGATTAATTTCTATAATTATTTTAAGTTTTAAGAGTTTTAATTGTTTTTAAATAGTTTTAATTAATTTTAAAATCTCCAATAATATTTTTAAGTTTAGTTAAGTCATTTTAGAGGTTTACAATTGAAAAAATCTCATGTTGGGCTTTTTGTTAATTAAATTGATTTTTTGGGCGTTAATTAGCATTAAAAAATTATTATTTAATTAAATAAAAGGTTTGAGTGATTTTTGATTTTTTGTAAACTCTAATTACATTATTTAGGATTTATTGCAATTTTCTAGGAATTTTTAGGGTAAATTTTTAATTTTGTCACTTTTTACGGTTTTACGTGTACGACTTTTCGTCTTAGTGTAATCCACAATCGTAACCGTCATTCTCTTCTTATCTCATTTCTATTTTCTTTTCTCATAAATATAATCACAAACCATTAATCAATTCTTAACACAACGCACTTAGCCTCCTTGAGAACGATCCCCACTTTGGGTCATAACTTGTGGTTTTCCTAAACTACTTGTGTACTTACCCTAATTACCTTTGTTTTCCTAAAAAAAGTGTAAAAACTCAACTATCATTTTGGCACCGCTGCCGGGGAGGCGTGTTGTGTTTTGATCTGGCAATTGTTGTTTTTATATATAGCCATAATAATATTTATATTAGTAGCACTCTACTAATACGTATTATCAGTTTTCGTTTTTTTTGTGTGAATATTATTAATATATTGTATACGTAGAACAATAAATTCACAAGTAATCCAAAAGTGTGAAAACACAACCTTGACTTGGGAGGTCATTACCCAATCATTGTATTCGAATCTCAAACAAGAAAGAAAAGGCAAAAATAGATAAATACTTTCGTGAAGCTCGATTTTGAAAAATATAAACTATAAGGTGGGTATAAGGCGGGTATTGTAAAATATACCCTAAGGAAAAAGGCTCTTAAGTGCTTCGTGCCGCCTCTTTTCCCCGCTTGCTTGTGAGTATTTTCAGATTGAAAGCTACTCGAGGGTTTTGCCGCCCAAAGTATTACTAAGTATCATATATATTTTTTCTTGGTTTCAATTGATTAAACCCTCTTGAATGTTTTGGTGTTCCACCAACGTTCTAAAGTCATCGAAGGCGTTCACTTCACGTGATCGTTTTCATTCCTTGAGGCTTCTTTAATCAAGATATTTGATTAAGGAGGAGATTTCTAGATTTTTGTCTACTTAATACAATCAGAAAAAATCCAAAAAAAGTAAAAACAATCAAAAACCACAAAAAATTGGAAAAATACAAAACACCAAAAAGAATCTTCTTTGCTCATCCCATCGTTGTACGTGACGTTTATGCAAACCCGCAATCAAGCAAGACGTGCTCGTAAACATAGAAACCAAAAGGAGTCAACACATACTCCTAATTTTCTAGTGAGGAGTCTCCTATTGACGAACCTATCATAAGAGAAGAACCAACCATGGCGAATCAAACTATGATGGAGTTACTTCAAGCACCCACCAAGGGTTATGGAGAGGCTATTGTGATTCCCGTTATCCTTGCGGAGAATTTTGAAGTGAAAACGGGTTTGTTGTCGATGATCCAAAACAACAAATTCCGTGGTGATGAAAAGGACAACCCGCACAACCATATTCGCCAATTCAATCGTCTTACCGCCACTTGTAAATTTAAGGATGTTGCTAATGACTCGATTAAGATGATGCTTTTTTCGTATTCCTTAGCGGGCCCCGCTAAAATTTGGTTAGAGAAAGAGCCACCCAATTCTATATTGACGTGGAAGGATCTCGTTTCTAAGTTCATGAACCAATTTTTCCCGCCCTCTAAGACTACGCATTTAAAAAACGAGATTTCAAAATTTTCACAAGAATTTAATGAGAGTTTTTCAACGGCTTGGAATAGGTTTAAGGAAATGTTACATGAGTGTCCTCATCACGGTTTTTCCGACTTGCATCAAATTGACACGTTTTACAATGGACTTAATGATCATGAAAGGGATTATCTAAATGCCGCCGCGGGTGGTAATTTTTTGTGTAAAACGGTTGAGGAAGCGTTGTTGATAATTGAGAATAGATCTAAGGTGTATAGTCCTCGTAACACGTCGATTGTTCGTAAGGCTTCGTCTTCGGCTTCACCTTCTTTGTCTAATACCATCGATGCTTGCCAAATTTGAGCCGAACTTGGAAAACAAAATCTTTGACAAGCTTAAAGGACTTTTGATTGAATTCAAAGTTGGAGAACAAAGTGCTCCCGCTACGGCTAAAGCGGTTGAGGTTTCATGTATGTATTGTGGTGGAGGTCATGATTTCTCCGAGTGCATTACCAACGGTGGTAACACTTCGAGTGCCTACGCGGCCACGAGAACTTACAACCAAAACGGTCAAGTTACCCGCTCTAATCAATTGACTCCACCGGGTTTTGCTCCAAATCAAAATGCTAACAACAACTATCGAAATAATCAAGTTGGTTTTAAAAGCAATTACAAAGGAAACTATGGGAATCAAGGGGCTAATAATCAAGTTTCAAACAAAAATCAAAACAATGATTTTCAAGCCAACAACAAGAGTTTGCAAACTTTGAAAGATCTTCCAAATGAATTTGTTGAATACGCTAATGGAAACGATGCTAGGTTTGACAACATTCAAAGAGAAATCATTAGCCTAAGATCCGAATTTAAGAACGACTTGATGAAGGAGTTGAAAAATGAGTTAGCAAATGAGCTTAAAATCCATACAAACAAAATGGAAGGAAATGTAACTAGGTTACAACAAAACCAACAAAAAATGGAACAAGGGCAGCATGAAATTAAGCAAGAGATGATTAAGGCCGAGAAGAGGCAATCCATGTTTGAGGATAAAATTTCATCTATGTTTGAGGAAATTATGTGCAAACCGTCTTCGAGTAGTCTTCCTAGTAACACCATATCGAACCCTAAGGGAGAGATGAAAGTGATTACCACACGTAGTGGTAAGACACTTAAGGAATCGAATCCTCAACCAATTGCTCCTACGGAGGAAACAATTGAGGAAGAACCCGAGGTGGTGGTCGAAAAGGAGTATATACCAATCCCACAAATTACCGCTCATGCCACACCTACGGTTGACCCATTACCACATTTGGAACCTGAGATTCCAAAGGCTATGCCTATGCCTCAACCCACACCACCTTTGCCCTATCCATCGAGACTTATAAAGGAGAAACTTCAAGAGCGCAACAATTACCAATTTGAGCTTTTTATGAAAATGTTTCGTGATGTTCATTTTAATGTGATTTTTGCCGATGCATTGGTCATGATGCCTCGATTTGCCGCTAACTTTAAGAGTATGTTGAACAACAAGGAGAAATTGCAACAATTGTCTAGTTCTTCATCGGTTTATCTTAATCGCATACCTCAAAAAGTCGGTGATCCCGGTAAAATCTTGATTCCATGTGCAATCCAAGATATGGAAGAATGCTATGCCTTGGCCAATCTTGGTGCTAGCATTAATTTGATGCCACTTGCAATCTTCAAGTCGCTCAATCTTCCTAATCTTACTCCTTCACTAATGTCTATCGAGTTGGCCGACCATTCCACGATTCCCTCATGTGGATTGTGGAAGACGTTTTTGTGAAAGTGGGGAAGTTCTATTATCCGGTAGACTTTATCATTGTCGATATTCCCACGGATCCTCAAGTTCCTCTCATTTTAGGTCGTTCGTTTTTAGATACGTCTATGGCTTTAATCGATGTGCATGCTAGAAATATCACCTTACGTTTCAACGACGAGGAACTTGTTATAAACGCAACTCAAAATTCAAAAATTTCTCTTTTTTATTCCGTTGCAACCATAAACCTCGTTGATATGATCGACGTTGTTTGCGAGGAATTCTCACAAGAGGTTTTAGGTTTTGGTGATGATGAAAATAGTGGCAATCCCACTATGTTAGATCCCATCCTTGATAACTCGACACCAACCTTCACTCTATTTGAAGGTGGTGGTTTTACGTTGGAAGAATTCGATGTTTCACGTACTTGTGACGAAGACCTCGACAATGATGAGGACTTCTCGATTATCAAGGATTTTCTCAACGATTTCCCATTTCCTCCACCCGAGGAGGTTATGAGTATCGAGCCTAAATCTTCAATTGAGGAACCACCTATCCTCTAGTTGAAAGATTTACCTCCTCATCTCAAATATGTCTTTTTGGAGGAGGACGACAAGTTGCCGGTTATTATTTCGAATGAACTTTGAAATGATGAAAAAACCGCACTTGTCGATGTTCTAAAGGATCACAAAGGGGCAATTGCGTGGAAGTTATCCGACATTAAGGGGATCGATCCCAAATTTTGTACCCACAAAATCTTAATAGAGGAGGATTACAAGCCCGCAATCCAATGTCAAACGAAGGTGAACCCCAAAATTCACGACGTCATCAAAAAGGAAGTCCTAAAACTCCTTGACACGGGAATGATTTACCCTATTTCCGGTAGCCCGTGGGTGAGTCCTATTCCTTGTGTCCCTAAAAAGGGAGGGATGACCGTTGTGCCAAACGATGCCAACGAGTTAATTCCCACTAGACTCGTGACCAGATGGAGAGTGTGCATTGACTATCGTAAGTTGAATGAAGCCACTCGAAAAGACCATTTTCCCTTGCCCTTCATGGACCAAATGTTGGAGCGTCTTGCGGGAAACGAATTCTATTGCTTTTTAGATGGTTTTTCCGGTTACTTCCAAATCCCCATCGATCCTCGTGATCAAGAAAAAACTACGTTTATGTGTCCATATGGAACATTTGCCTATCGTAGAATGCCATTCAGACTTTGCAATGCACCGGGAACCTTTCAAAGGTGCATGATGGCTATTTTTCATGATATGATCGAGAAGACGATGGAAGTCTTCATGGATGAATTTTCCGTGTTTGGTAGTTCGTTCACTTCGTGTTTGTCGAATCTTGAGAGAATGTTGAAGCGTTGTGAGGAAACCAACCTTGTGCTTAATTGGGAAAAATGTCATTTTATGGTTAAAAGTGGAATCGTCTTAGGGCACAAGGTTTCGAAAGCGGGGATTGAGGTAGATCAAGCTAAGGTAGACGTCATCGCCAAATTACCTCATCCCAAAACCGTTAAGGGAGTTAGGAGTTTCCTAGGCCACGCGGGCTTTTATCGTCGATTCATCAAGGATTTTTCAAGGATCTCTCGACCTATTACACATCTCCTTGAAAAAGATGCACGTTTTGTCTTTGACGAAGATTGTCTACGAGCCTTTGAAACCCTTAAGAGGAAACTTACCGTAGCTCCCATTCTTGTTGCTCCCAATTGGAACCTCCCCTTTGAGCTCATGTGTAATGCTAGTGACTACGCCATTGGGGCCGTATTGGGGCAACGTCATGAAAAACACTTCTTGCCTATTCACTGTGCAAGCAAGACGATGACCGAGGCTCAATTAAAATACACTACAACGGAAAAGGAGTTCCTTTCCGTGGTGTATGCATTTGAGAAATTCCGACCTTATCTCGTCTTGACGAAATGCATAGTGTATACAGATCATTCGGCTATCAAGTATCTTATGGCTAAACAAGATGCTAAGCCAAGATTACTTCGTTGGATTCTCCTCCTTCAAGAATTTGATCACAAAATTGTTGACAAAAAAGGAGCCGAGAATCTAGCGGCCGATCATCTTTCTCGTTTGGAAGATCCTCACCAAAGTGTTTAAGAGCCCAAGGAAATCACCGAAACATTTCCGCTCGAGACACTTGGTGTAGTGAATTCTAAGCTTGATTCCTCCACCCCATGGTTTGCGGACATCGCAAATTACCGTACGGGCAACTTCATCATCAAGGGTATGACGACTCAAGAAAAACAAAAATTCTTTCGTGACGTCAAGTTCTATTTTTGGAACGACCCTTACATGTTTCGGACTTGTGTGGATCAAATTATTCGACGTTGTGTCTTTGGTACCAAAGCTTCTAACATCCTTAGAGCTTGTCACGAGGGACCCACGGGTGGTCACCATGGTGCTAATCTCACGGCTAAGAAGGTCTTTGATGCCGGTTTCTTTTGGCCTACTATTTACCAAGATGCACATGAGCTTGTGAAGTCGTGTGACTCATTCCAACGACAAGGAAAAGCCTCACAAAAAGATGAAATGCCACAAAATATCATCCAAGTGTGTGAGATCTTTGACGTTTGGGGCATTTACTTTATTGGGCCGTTCCCATCATCTCGTGGTAATAAGTACATCCTTGTCGCCGTGGACTACCTATCTAAGTGGGTGGAAGCTAAGGCTTTGCCCATCAATGATGCTCGTGTGGTAGTCAAGTTTTTGAAAAGCTTGTTTTCTAGGTTTGGAACCCCTCGTGCGATCATAAGCGATCGTGGAACCCATTTTTGTAACGACCAATTCGAAAGGGTCCTAAGGAAATATAGGGTTACACATCGTCTTTCTACGGTTTATCACCCACAAACGAGTGTGCAAGTCGAGGTTTCAAACCGAGCTTTGAAGAGGATCTTGGAGAGATCGATTAGGGAAAAACGACAATCTTGGTCGGATAAGTTAGACGATGCTTTATGGGCCTTTAGGACCGCTCATAAGACGCCCATCGGGTGCACTCCTTATAAGCTAGTGTATGGGAATAATTGTCACTTGCCAATTGAACTCGAACACAAAGCTTATTGGGCCCTTAAGCATTTTAATGATGATATGGAGATCGCGGGAAAACACCGGAAAATGCAATTAAATTAATTGGATGAATTAAGGGATATTGCTTATGAAAATTCATTGATTTATAAAAAAAAGACTAAAAAGCTTCATGATTCAAAATTAAAAACCGGGTTTTTAACATTGGGGATCAAGTTTTACTTTTTCACTCTCGTTTGAAAATCTTTTCCGGTAAGTTGAAATCCCGTTGGTCCGGTCCATTCATCGTGACTCAAGTTTTTCCATATGGGACCATCGAGCTAGCTCAAAATGATGGCCCAATTTCAAGGTGAATGGACATAGGTTGAAGCACTACTTTGGCGGGGAAGTTCCATCCTTGAACTACCTCGACCAAATCACCTTCCCCAATGATAATTAGTATTGAGGGGATCGAGTCGAGCTCATGACTCGGTAATAAAAAACGAGGTGCCTCGTGGGGGAGTCCCATGCTTATCCTATGTACATATTATGGCTTTCTAATGTAGTAACGTGTGGGGATTTGTGCCCTTCCAACCTTTGTTTCGTGGTTTTTTGTGAATTGTGGATTTTAGATGATCATTATCTTCACGATTGGAGCCTCTCGTGTTCGTTTTATGGGAGCACTCGATCGTTTGCTTTGAAGACTTTCTCAATATCCATGATATATCATTTGATGTTATAACCTTAGGTTTATAGCACTCTTCATAAACGGCTTTAAATTTAACGGTTACACCCTTTCCATGCTAGATTAGGCATTTGACTACGTCTCTAGTATGAGGGTGTTTGCACCCCTAGACTCGAAACATTGAGGACAATGTTTAACTTTAGTATTGGGGAGGGGGGGGTGAATAGATACTTGCCTTGCCAAACCTTCACGCTTTCCTAAGTTTATCTTTTTGTTTATCATTTTGTTGCAAAATAAGGCTAAAATGGCCAAATTTTAATATTTTTCTCATATTTTATAAGTGTTTGAAGACACGAATGTAGATTTTCTGATGTCGAGAATAAGAGTAATTTTTGACTCGACCGTGCGTGTTGAGCACTTAGCTTCGATTCCTTAACTTTTTATTAGGCTAAGTCTCTTAAATTAGGACGAGAAATGATAGAGTTTATTATAAGTTACTATGCTAAACGTAGAGTACTCGTATTCTTTCAAAAACTCATGTGTTCTCGTTATTTGCTTATTCTCCCTTCGCTTGTAAATATTTTTTGCTTAATAAATATTGACTTAGCGGTTTAGTCTTGATTGTTGGTTTCTAGTCTTTTCTACTAGCTTCCGTGCAATTAAATTGGGAAGACATTAAGGTATCGCCAGCGTCACGGTTTTGAAGTATTGGAAACCAATAATAAGATTTCAAGTGCTCACCTAAATCTAGCAAACAGTTTGAAGCTCACAAGGCCGAAAGTTCTATGCAAAATTGAAAGTGAATCAAGCCTTAATCTTTGAAGCTTTAAAGATCCAAAATTCGCCTTAGCGTGAGGATATACGTCTTTGGCCATAATAAAACCACCGATGAGGCGGATACTAAAAGGAAAGGCAAGACCGAAGTCATAATATAAGCTTCATGGCAAAGTTGAATAAAAGATGGAGGTAAACCTATGATAATAAGGCCCTTCCGTTAGGGGGCGTATAAAAGTCTTGGTAATAAGTCTCATGTTCAAAACTGTTATAAAACCGTGTTTATCGATTCTTCTTGTTGACTTAATTTTTTGACATCGTTGTCTATTAGGAGGGGTTATTAATTCGATGATCTTGGTTACACCGTTGGGACTCTATTTTTAGACCTAAATCTCTATTATCGCATAAGTCAAACAGTGTATCCTCGTGAAACATTCAAGACAAAATAAAATATAAGAGATACAACTTAGGAAAATGGGAGGATAAGTACGTGATTAGGGCATATGCGTAGTGTTAGCATTACTAACTTATAATGACAATGATCTCGTTGCACGCTTAGCATGGAATTGGGGTGAAAATCGAGGACGATGAAATTATTTCTAAACGAAGCATTCACGTGTTCTTATTCTATGAACCTAAATGTCCCATTTTGCGATGAAAATCATACATTATGTCTAAAGCGCAAGTAGTGGCAATAGTAGTAGTGTAGCTAGTTTATCATTCAATAAAAGTGAATAAAAATGAATTTTGGAGGTGCTACGATACTTTATTCTAGCATTACGTGAGGGCACGGCAATGGTTTAGTATGGGGGACTGATGAGACTGCTTTTATACATAGTCTCATCGTCCAAAAAAGGCTTTAAATGCAATAAATATCATGAAAATGGCCAAATATATGCTTGTGTATTTTAGGTACGGATATTGAGAAAATGACAAAAGATCACAAGAATCATACAAAAAAGAACACGGGAAACGAAGCCGCACAATGAACCAAGCCCTAATGAAGATTTTCCAAGACAAACCCTTGAAGATTTGAAGATTATGCAAAAAGGGCCCTCCACTTTGAAGAATTGGCAAATTTAGTCCCTCAACAAAACTAAATTGTCAATAATTATCCTCCTCAAAGTCAAACATATCATAAAGGCCTTCAAGATACAAGAAATTACAAGTTTGGTCCTTTAAATATGTCAAATTACCAAAAGGACCCTTGACTTTGAAGAAATGGCAAAAATGGTCCCTCATAAATTATGATTTGTCAAATTCAGTCCTCCAAGAATCCAACAAGAGAAGTCAAGACCATTACCTTTGAAGAAAATACCAAAACAGCCCTTTAAGAATCAACAAATGGCAAGAATTACCCCTGAAAATACATTGGAAAAGTATTTGTGGCCAAAGTATAAAAATGAAAACTTGGAATACAAAGGGAATCAGGTTTTGGGGTATAAAGTTGCAAATGAAAGGAAAGGGAAACAATGGGGTTTAATCTGGCCGACAATAAAACTTACCTAGACCAACCAGAACACGCCACCTGTCCCACTAACTCCATCCCACCAATCACAATCCTCCTTTCCTCCACCTCACCATTCCACTCACCATTATTTAACTAATCTAATTGATTAGTTAAATCTGGCGCCTAACAACTTATTTAAACACAAAAATGGATTAAACTTGCTACTATTCATCCAAGAACAAGATTTGGGCTTTTGATACTTACTGAAAATTAAACACTAATCTCTTCCAGATTAGTGATTAATGGTCTTCTTAACATAACCCAACCTTAATATTAGCCACCTCATCACTCACATGTCCACATGTGACCTCCCCTGCTACACCTTTGAACAAGATGACAAAACAGTGACAACAATCCAACTTGCATGATTCCAGCTTACATTGTAAGCTTATTTTACACCATTGGATGCAATTCTACATTGCCAAGAACAAGTCACATGATTCTCAAGTTATTCAAACTTCACAAGGGCATTTTTGGGCTTCTACATCATTAGGGTTACGTTTTTTATTCAGCATTAAGGTTTCTTGTAGCCTATATAAGGCATTAGCATCACTACATTTGTTTTTTGCTCTTGAATTTTCCTAAGTTCACATTTATGTAAATCTCATATTCATTTTAATGAAGTGTGTTTGAAATTGGTGAAGAAAAGTCAAGTGCCATTGTTATTTCCTGCTTAATATGTTACATGTTTACTAATCTTGAATCCTAAAACCTGTTTTCAAAGGAGTGTGCAAAAGTTTGCATATTTTCCTTAAATCTTGATATTTTGCTAAGTCTTGTTCAAACCTTGGAATTTTTGGGCAATAAGCTGATCATTCTCCTTGTAGATTAATGAATTTTCATAAGCCTCATTCCTAAGTTCATTAAGTTCATTGAGTTGGATTTTCCTATGATCATCGACTTTGTTTATATCAAAATTAGCCCATTTCAAGGCCCAATAAGCCTTATGCTCCAACTCAATGGGGAGGTGGCACGCCTTTCCGTACACAAGGCGATAAGGAGTACAACCTATAGGTGTCTTATAAGCGGTACGGAAAGCCCACAAAGCATTATCTAATTTATCGGCCCATGAGGCATTATGCTCTCCCACGGTTCGCTCTAAGATTCTCTTAAGACCACGGTTAGAAACCTCGGCTTGTCCATTAGTTTGAGGATGATATGCGGTGGAAAGTCGGTGATTGACACCATACTTAGCCATGACTCGTGCAAATTGATCATTGCAAAAATGAGTCCCGCGATCACTAATAATAGCACGAGGCACACCAAATCGAGCAAACAATTGTTTCAAGAAGTTAACAACCACCCTCGCATCGTTAGTAGGTAAAGCCTTTGCTTCAACCCATTTTGATACGTAGACAACGGCTACGAGGATGTACTTGTTTCCTTTGGATGATGGAAATGGCCCCATAAAGTCGATGTCCCATACGTCAAAGATTTCACACTCTTGGATGAAATTTTGAGGCATCTCATCTTTATGTGTGATCTTGCCTTGTCTTTGGCAAACATCACAATGTTTAACCATTTCATGTGCATCATGATAAATGGAGGGCCAATAGAATCCGGAGTCAAAAACTTTTTTAGCGGTGTAATTAGGACCAAAGTGACCACCGATGGGTCCTTTATGGCAAGCTTCAAGGATTTGTAAAGCCGCCGGCCCATAAACACATCTACGAATGATTAAATCCGCACATTTCTTGAAAAGATAAGGGTCGTCCCAATAGTACGTTTTAACGTCCTTGAAGAATTTTTATTTTGTTGGGATGATAACCCTTCGATAAGAACACCACCCGCCAAATAGTTTACAATGTCCGCAAACCATGGGGTATCATCAAGATTAGATTTAATAGACATTAAGGTCTCAAGGGGAAAGGATTCATTAATCTCTTGATTTGGAGATTCCCCTTGATAAGGATCCTAAAGTCTACTAAGATGATCCGCGGCTAGGTTTTCCGCTCCCATTTTATCACGAATTTCGATTTTAAATTCTTGTAGGAGCAAAACCCAACGAAGGAGTCTCGGTTTAGCATCTTGCTTGGTCAACAAGTATTTCAAGGCCGAATGATCGGTGTAAACGATGGTGGTTGAAAGCACAAGATAGGGGCGGAATTTCTCAAAAGCATACACTACGGCTAAAAGCTCTTTTTCGGTAGTGGTATAATGCAATTGAGCCCCCGTCATTGTCTTACTAGCATAATGAATGGGTTGGAAATGTTTGTTAACTTGTTGACCTAAAACCGCTCCTACCGTGAAATCACTAGCATCACACATGAGCTCGAAAGGTAACTCCCAATTTGGAGAGACTAAGACCGGTGCCTTAGTTAATTTACCTTTAAGAAGCTCGAAATGGTCGAGACATTCTTGAGAGAAGATGAAAGGAGCATCCTTTTCTAAGAGATGAGTCATTGGACGAGCTATTTTCGAGAAATCTTGGATGAAACGTCGATAAAATCCCGCATGGCCTAAAAAACTTCTAACTCCTTTGACGGTGGTAGGTGGAGGTAACTTAGCAATGACGTAAACTTTAGCACGGTCGACTTCGATACCGGCTTTGGAAATTTTATGACCAAGGACGATGCCTTCTTTTACCATGAAATGGCATTTTTCCCAATTAAGAACGAGACGAGTGTCTTCACACCGTTGGAGCATACGTTCTAAATTAGCGAGGCAAGAAGAGAAAGAATCACCATAGACCGAGAAATCGTCCATAAAGACTTCCATAGTTTCTTCAACCATGTCATG
>JANFOE010003200.1:0-22442 GCA_025667525.1 Glebionis coronaria | reverse complement strand
CTTGCTCACTGGGTTTTCCCCTGCTTGCTCGCGGGGTTACCCCTACCAGAACAAAACCAAGCCGGCACCCCTTTAGGGTTGCGGCTGGTGTAACCAAGATACCACCGAGACCCTAAAGGTCTCGGTTTGTGTGCCACACGAACCCAGCAGCCTACCAAACTAAAAAGAACGAAACCCTCCTTTTAATTCGTTGCTTTGATCATGTTTTAATTGTATCCCAAAATCGAATTCATTATTAATTAAAAGAAAGAAGCCAAAACGAATTAATGCTTTTACTTACACAATGATTACGGTTTTTAGAAGACCAAAACGTGAATTAATCTTCTTCCTCTTGTTCTTGGTTTAGGTCGCGGCAAAGGGAAGAAGGAACAATAGGCGGCTGCCTATTTTCTTTTTAGGGTTTCCTGTGTGTGAAGTTGTGTCGGCATAGAGAAAAAGAACAACCCCCGTCCCTTTCTTTTTGTTATACACGGACCAAGCAAAACCTACACTTGGGCCTTGAGCCCAAGTCCCATTTCTTTTCACATTTGTCTAAAACAGCCCCAAAACACTTGTACGTTTTATTAAGTCGCGTTGTGTTTAAATGGTACGCGTAATTTACTGTTAACGTTTAATTATTTCTGTAAAATAATAATTCGTTTGTAATATTTCTGAGACTAAAATAATTCTTATCTGAATAAACTATAATATTTATGGTATTTAAATAAACTGGGATTGCGTATTTTATTTCTGCGTTTATATCTCTGTCTATCAATTAATACTTATATAGTTTATTAAAATTAAACTGCGTATTTAAATGTTCTGATTTTTAAATACGGGTTTTACAATTCTTCCCCTCTAAAACAATAATTCGTCCCCGAATTAAGGATACGACCATACTGGGTTTTACAATTCTTCCCCTCTAAAAGGAAAAATTCGTCCTCGAATTATCAGTAATTTAAGCCAATTGAAGTAAAAGCTGAAAGTATACGTAAGCTGAAAGACGTATAAGCTGAAAGGACACATATGTTGAAATATCATGAAGGCTGAAAGGCACATAAGCTGAAGGATCATTCGTCCTTGATTTAGAACATAATGCCGCTGAAAGGGTATAACCATGACATGAATGAAGTGCACATGGAACGTGACATGACTGAAAGAACTTAACTAGATTTATTGAAGGAAAGGAGATGAGAGGTCCGGATGGACTCCTCCGTTTCGAGTGGCCTCCCGCTCGAAACGATTCCTTCAAAGGTCTAAACATAATAAAAAATAAAAAATAAAAAAATTTATTGGTCCTGATGACCCTGTCTTGATGATGCTGAATATTTCCAGGTTCCATACTTAAGATGGATTTTCTGAACCTGAATGAGTAAGCTATAGCATGTAGTATACATGAAACGGTACGTACAATTATCCTGAAAAGATAACATTTTATCTCTGAGCAAGCTGTTGAGAATATATATAAGGATGAACTACGTGAACAATTATGAACATGCTAAGTGAGCAATTGTGAACGTGGTTCGTAATTATATGAGGGGCACTGGCATGGAATTAGAATATGATAAGTGAATCATACTGTGAACGTGATACTAGAACATATCATGAACGTATGCTGACTGAGGAATGAATGCCAAACGATACGGCCTGAGATGTGAAACGTCTGCCTGGATATGGAATAGTTGTTCTAAACTTGAGTCTGGTCTCTCAAGCTTTCTGTAACCGTATTCGGTAATAAACTGAGAAATGTGTATCGTGAAATGGCACACGAACTTGAACGTGAACAATGTTATGAACACAAACGTGAGCTTAAATTATGAGATAGCATAAAAGATGAATTGAAACAGCATCATACCGCGAACGAGACATGAACGTGAAAGTGAAAATAAACATGAACTTAAAGTGGACGTAAACATACACTTGATCGTGAACATGAATTCTGTCTGATATTATGGTCAATGGAATGTCTTGAATTCGTATGATTTACTGCTAAAATTTTCTGCAGGTTCGCTACTGCGTAATCCTTTCGGATGAAAGAAAATGCGTAGGTCGATTACATGGTCGACAATGACCTAGATAGTATTATACTTTTCCTGAGTCTGTGGTAGCTGATAACAATTTCATGGAATTTCGTCTCATTTCTGTTCAGAAATTTCTAAGTGTTGTAGTAAACTCACTAACATGACGGCGTTCTATCTTGAGCCTGCGGTAGGTCAGACATCTAGATATGAACATAGCTGCATTAATGTGTGATGCGGATTCTATTTAAAGTTTTGTCTGGAATTATGGAACATTCTGGTGGAAATCTGGTTGAATAGTCCTGGAAGAATTTTTAGTGAGAACTGTCAGCAATTTCTGCGGTAGCAGTCCATTGAGTTCTAGAAATTTTATACTACGTTCACAGGCGTCAGTCGGGACCATCAGGTGATGGCCTTAACCTGCGCATGATTGTCTGAAATTTCTTTCTGTTGAAATAGGGTGGTTCAGAAATGCCACTTTGTTCATCTGGAATATACATCTAGAAAGCTTGCGTAAATAATTTTTTTTTCTCTTATCGGAGAATCTGCGGGGTCGTGGAAAGATGGTTCTCATGTCCCTCTCTAGAATTTAGGAGATCAGAACGTTGTCAATGAATGTACTGACGATTTTGTCTTGCGAAGTCGTATATAATAAAAAAATTATTCATAAATTTCATACTTATAGCTGGGGCATTAGGGAGCTCAGACGTATAAGTCACAATTTTAGAGAGACTATAACATGTTCAACAGCAATCTGGAAAACATCATGTTCTTCTCTCACCACCGTTGGTGGCATGATCGTGAATTGTTCTGGAAAATATTTAAGACATCGTAGCAGGTCAGGTAACCTCCTATTCGTGGAATGAGTATCGTTTTATGAATGGCGATCTCGTAATTTTTGGTGATCGATACACGATCTCATGGTACCGGCCTTCTTTCTGATAGACAGAAACGATACACCTCTTGGTGGTGCGTTAGGGTGAATAAGGCCTCGTTCCGGTAATTCTTGCAGCAATTGCTGCAACTCTTTTAACTTAGCTGAAGCCCTGTGATCAAGAGTTCTGAACACAGGTTCTTTTCTTGAGACTAGTTCGATGTTTAAATTCCTGTCTTGTGGTTAGGAAGGAATTTATTGGAAACCTTCTGAATTTATATCCGGAGCTCTGGAATAATCTGCTAATCATGAACTTAAGGAATTTCGGAAGTGAATTATAACTGGTGGTTAGAAAATCTTCGTAGCTATGGACTGATAAATCACGCGTTTGTAAGGCAGAAACAACTTGTACTGATTTTCCTAGCAGAAATATATAATGAATATATTTGGGATTTAGTAAGACGGATCTCGTCGTTAACTGAAAATAAGACTTTAATAAATATGGTGATACTGTTGAGTCCTTTCTGGCTGAGAGGCAGGTAACTACCTGATTTAGGATAAAGCTGGCATATGAATACTTGAAGTAAATGTGGCAACTTTCACTGATTGTATTCGTCTGTAACCTCACAGAATGAACACTGTGTGTCTAACCTGAATAGTACTCTAATGGTGGTAACTGGATCTTTTATGGTCTGACCTATGCGTGTCATGACAAAACAGTATACCCCTTTGGAGGGTTCTCTGAATTACTGAGGACCTGCTTTAGAAGGCATACTAGAATTATGAGTCTTGACTAGTGCCTTGAGATGACTGGTATCCTGACATGTGTCTTCAGAAATGATACCTGAGACCCACGTCTTGACTGTTGTCTGGACATGTATTTTAATGGGTGAGTCTAAATAAGGTTAAGAATTTCTGGTAACTGTCGAGGATTGGTAGACCAGTTAGACTACTGACCTTTGTATTTCTTATCACGCCCGTACCGGAGTTCCAATGGTTATTGACTGATTAATTATAAGCACAGTGGTTGTCACTACTACTTTGTCTGCCAGTTTCCTAACGGTCGTTATCATGACCGTGATTAATGAAATTATTTCTGCTGAGTGGCCGGCTGGTTACCGGTTCCCACTCTTCTGACAGAAAGATTAGCTGAGTGATGTGTGACATCTGACTGAGGAAGTAAAAACATAAAATAGAATGGTAGTGTCTGATGGTTGGATTTATTATTGTCAGAAGTTTCAAGTTTATATTTTTCGTCCTCGTTCCGCGGCATCAGCATCTTGAGAAATCTCCAAAGTTCAGCAGCGTCAGCATCCGTGTGGTCTTCAGAGTGTTAGCAGCATCAGTATCTGGTAAAATCTTCAACTCACGAGCAGCATCAGCACCTGGTAGAATATCGACAAGTGGAAACGCCTGAGATGATTGAGGATCGATTAGCAAAATCCATGGAATAGGGTACCTGGGGTACACTTGGACTACTGTACATGAAGTACCAAGTGAATACTACACATGGAGCAAATCTGAGACACTATACGTAGAGTACACGTGAAATACTGTACATGGAGCTGGTGGAAACTTTATGGGATGATCGATACTGGTGTCGCTTGTCTGACATTATCAACGGAAAATAATTTGATTTAACTGGTTAGCAACTGAACTGAAACAGTTAATATGATGGCTGAAAATTTCTGCGGGAGACTTAATGCTGGTTGTATAGAGGTTAAAAGTGTGATTAAACGGAGTTTCATCAACATTTAGCATAAAGACATGATTGTTAAAGACCAGAACATGATTTATCATGAAGTAGTATTTTACTATAATCCTTCTATATCTTAGAGTGAAAAGCACTATCACCTTGTTGAAAACATAATCCTCATAAGGAGACCTGAACTTAGTCAGTATGAAAACGACATTCTCGTGAAAGTATAAACTTGACTGATACAATTAACATAGGAGAATAATCAACTGAGGTTTAGCATCAACTGATGTGGATAGCTATGGTTCAATCCTCAGAATCCAAAGGAGAAAACATGAGACTAAGTATGGGTTATTCTGGTTCGACCCATACTAACCAAAATTTTCTGAGAACTGTCATGTATAGAAATTTATAATCTGGTCTTAAATATGGATGGCTGTAGTCCAATCCATACTTGTCAAAATTTATAGAATGTCATGGTATGTGAAAAGGTGAAGATCTATGGTTCAGTTCACAAAACATCATTTGACTGAAAAGCATGAATTTTGACTCGAGAAATGATGAACGTTTATGGCTGGTTCACCAAGTAATATTTGACTGAAAACATGAATCTGACATGAGTAAGGATAAGCGCCCATGATCAGTTCATCTATACCAAAAATCCGAACGGGCAAGGGTGAACGCCTATGGTCAGTTCACCAAAACGATAACTCGCTAAAAAGCACATGTGACTAAGTATGGCTAGTTATGTACCAACCCTTTTACTTAGTCAAGACCTTAAGAAAACTGACTGATAAATGAAGAAAACTGACTGAATAATCCATGAGAAACATGAAAGATAACAACGCCAAAATATGGGAAGTTCCTGGTGACTACCCACTAGTCACAGGTCAAGTTTTAGAGCCTACAGGTCGAACCTTGCGCTCTGATACCATAATTGTAACACCCCACTTGGATAAATGGACCGTTACGTGTATTTATGGCGTGTCATCAAAGCATAAGGTAAATGTCCTAGAACATTAACTGACCATAAAGGAGATACCGGAATTAAACTTCGGTAATCCAAAATAAGCCCAAAACATGAAATATAAAATACTGAAAGAAAGGACTAAACAATGTCCAAATAAGCAGAATAATATAAGAAATGCATAAAGTAAGAAGTTTGGGTAGCTTCCATCCAAATGCACATGCTCTTAGAATCCTAAAAGCATCCTGATGTACCTGCCGTTAGAACATGAAAGGAACTACGGCTGAGCATAACGCTCAGTGAACGGATATAAAGAATGATAAGAATATACTGAATGAAACAGGCGATAGAATACAGAAGCTGTAAGACTGATATGTAACATGTGGTAGAACTCTGCATAAAATCTGAGCAACCTGGTTCATATATATTGATACTGAAATATAACTATTAATTCTGAAAACATGCATTACTGTATTTTATTTGCCAGAGCTTATATAGGTCACGTGCTGTAACAACCGTGCATGAATAACTGGAGGGGTGACCTCGTCATGCTGTAGAGGGGTGACCTCTAAATAACTGTGATGGGTGGAGGGATCAGCTCCAATGTGAAGGATGTAGAGCACACACCACATTCACCCTGATAACTTGTAACACATATAAGCCTAGGATGCATCCATACGCCCCACTAATAATACTGATAAAATGGCCAAGCTGAGCTGAGTGGGACGATGCAGGATATCACTCTCCTGCATGTGAGTCACGACACCGGTGCCTCTAGTGCCATGGTTACGGTACCTCCGTAACTAGTACATAAACTGGTCGTGCTTGTATATAATGATCAGGCAATTTATTTAGTTATTAACATGATTACTGATAAACTTAAACATATACTGGGGAAAACATTTGGCTGAAGACGGGGAATCCAAATCATGCATAGAAAGGAAGTCCTTACTGAAAGGACGGAAATCCGTACCTCAAGTCCAGTGAATGAACGGAAGAGGGATTCCTACTTCTGGATCACTAACGCTACATGAATACACACGTGTATAAGTATCGAATTACTGAATACGTATTGGGTTTTACGTCTTGTCTTAACTTATTTTATATGTTTTAAGTCACGTTTTACTGTTTTAAGCTTTAATCTGTGTTTATCTTATATTCTGATTTAATCTGATTAAGTATCTCTGGTATTTCATATATTATTATGCTTACTGAGCAATATTAAGTAACTTTCCAAAAATAGCAGGTTTCCTAAAATAGAAAGTTTCCAAAAATAAAAAGTTTCCAAAAATAGAAAGTTTCGAAAAAAAGATTAGCTGCCTTGATTAAATAGTTTCTAAAAATAGAAAGTTTCCATAAATAGAATTACTGCTTAAAATAGATAAGTTTCAATAAATAGAAAGTTTACATAAATAGTTATAAGCTGGTTAAATAAGCTAATAAATAAGCTTAAGTGTTTACTGATTAATATTCTAAGTCATAATGATATAATGTATAGTTTATTAATTATTACATGTCATTTAAATAAACTATAGGTTAAAGGCATTTAATTAAATACAATATGATTTAATTAAATAAGATATAATGCACTCGTAATAATAAGTCGGGTTTTATTAATTGTATTTACCTTGAAAATTAATATACATGTTACGGCTAATTACTTGTAAAGATGAAAACCCGTAACCATGTATTGTATATCAAAAGCATCGAAACCGAACCCGTGTCTTATTAATTTAAGATGGGAGACTCGTGTTATGTATTAAAATAAGCCGAGCCAAACAGCCCCCTTAATGTCTTTTGAAACTGGTAGCCAAACGCCCCCTTAAATCTATTAAACCCACTGCCAAACGCACTGTTTAAAATTCCCACTGACAGGCTAGAGGCCAACCGTGGGTTTCCCCTGGTAGAACGGAATTACCACTGGCCGCAGCCAGTGGTTTTCCCCCTGCTTGCTCACTGGGTTTTCCCCTGCTTGCTCGCGGGGTTACCCCTGCCAGAACAAAACCAAGCCGGCACCCCTTTAGGGTTGCGGCTGGTGTAACCAAGATACCACCGAGACCCTAAAGGTCTCGGTTTGTGTGCCACACGAACCCAGCAGCCTACCAAACTAAAAAGAACGAAACCCTCCTTTTAATTCGTTGCTTTGATCATGTTTTAATTGTATCCCAAAATTGAATTCATTATTAATTAAAAGAAAGAAGCCAAAACGAATTAATGCTTTTACTTACACAATGATTAGGGTTTTTAGAAGACCAAAACGTGAATTAATCTTCTTCTTCTTGTTCTTGGTTTAGGTCGCGGCAAAGGGAAGAAGGAACAATAGGCGGCTGCCTATTTTCTTTTTAGGGTTTCCTGTGTGTGAAGTTGTGTCGGCATAGAGAAAAAGAACAACCCCCGTCCCTTTCTTTTTGTTATACACGGACCAAGCAAAACCTACACTTGGGCCTTGAGCCCAAGTCCCACTTCTTTTCACATTTGTCTAAAACAGCCCCAAAACACTTGTACGTTTTATTAAGTCGTGTTGTGTTTAAATGGTACGCGTAATTTACTGTTAACGTTTAATTATTTCTGTAAAATAATAATTCGTCTGTAATATTTCTGAGACTAAAATAATTCTTATCTGAATAAACTGTAATATTTATGGTATTTAAATAAACTGGGATTGCGCATTTAATTTCTGCGTTTATATCTCTGTCTATCAATTAATACTTATATAGTTTATTAAAATTAAACTGCGTATTTAAATGTTCTGATTTTTAAATACGGGTTTTACAATTACTTGTAACATCCCGCCTACTCAGACTACAATATTGTCCGCTTTGCCCGCAAGCTCACGGCTTTGCTTTGTGGCCCTCTTGTGAAGACTTCCCGGCAGGTCACCCAAGCCAGTACTACTCTTCCATGAGCACGCTTAACTGCCAGTTCCTAAGAACCCCACGTGCAGTAGACCACAAAACGCGTTGTCTCATGAGAAGGGGACTGTTATCTTATGAACCATGGATCTCTCCTGGCCACAGCCGATGTGGGATTTGCCTAGGTTGTCAAAATCACCCCCCCTTCGGGACTCATCGTCCTCGATGAGGTTTGCCCCACCATCCCGAACGGCTCAGGAGTGGCTCTGATACCACTTGTAACATCCCGCCTACTTAGACTACAATATTGTACGCTTTGCCCGCAAGCTCACAGCTTTGCTTTGTGGCCCTCTTGTGAAGACTTCCCGGCAGGTTACCCAAGCCAGTACTACTCTTCCATGAGCACGCTTAACTGTCAGTTCCTAAGAACCCCACGTGCAGTAGACCACAAAACGCGTTGTGTCATGAGAAGGGGACTGTTATCTTATGAACCATGGATCTCTCCTGGCCACAGCCGATATGGGATTTGCCTAGGTTGTCACAGAAGCGTTCAGTGAAGGCTTCTGTGGACTCCCCCGGCCGTTGTTTGACGGTTGCCAATGAGACCGGATCCCTATTATACTTCTTCCTCTGAGTATAATTGTTCTCAAACGCAGTGCGTAGTTCCGTGAAACTATCAATGCTCTGTGGAAGGAGTGCCTCAAACCAGTCACGGGCATTTCCGATTAAGGTTGAATTGAACATTTGGCACCATATAGGCATGGGACATCGCTCATTTTAGCCTGCGTATCAAATAATTTAAGGTGATCCACCGGATCACCGGACCCATCATAGGTCTTGATGCACGCCGGCATGCGACGTTTGGTGTCCTCAGAGTAGTTCCGTATGCGGAGGGTGAACGGGTCTTCCCTGGGATCCGCCCATGGCCGGGTGAGCCTAGGGTCATCCCATGGTTCACACCATGGACGCGAAAGATCCTCCGCTTCCGCATCTCGATAGTAAGGGCCACCATAATACTCATCATTGTTTGGTGGTGGTGGAGGGGTGCGCCTAGGCCGGCGACGCTTAGGCGGATGGTCATCTGAGTCCTCTCCTGACGGGTCCGGGGACGGCGGTGGTGCCCCATCCTTTGGGTAGGGACCACTTTTTTGGGACGAACCAGAAGCCTTTTTCCCAGTGTTCATCCTGTCCCACACACTCGGGCGACGTGCGGTTCTGGCCAGCTCTCGATCTGGCCGCTCGGGTGAGCCATCCGACTTTTCTCCCTCTCGAAACTGCATTAGTTCCTGCATGAGGCGATCTCCTATGCGCTCAAACACATTCCGGGGTTGAGGGGTTTCCTCAAAGGTGCCCTGTTCCTAAGGCCGAGCTCTCCTTTTCCTCTGGTTCTGGGAGGAGGTGATTGGTCCGGTATCACCAAAGTTGAGTCTGGATTGGAGGTTCCTCCCCAGATTCAACCTTGATGCGATCCCCAGGACAATCCTATCGAAGTTCTGCGTGAGAACTCGAGTAAGATCCTACTCGCTGAGTGGTAGGACTTCCACTTCTTCCTCCGTCGAGGGTCTGCGCGGTTCCTTGTTAGGAGGGTTTGGCGCACTCCCTGGGTCAGGGTTATCCAGGGTTGAAGTAGGTGAGGGTGTCATGGAGATCGTGCTCGTCACCCCCAAGGACTGAAAACTGCCACGGTTACCAGGCCCGCCTGCGAGGCGGCTAGGTGATTGATTGGGGATGAGAATCCCTTCCCCTTGGGACTTTCGGTTCCCGGGATTCGCATTCCTTGGGTTAGCTTGCGGATGCCCCTTCGTCATTGGAAATTCGAGATGAGGTTTTGTTCTAGCTTAGTGTAAGGGTCCCACGGATGGCGCCAACTTGTTGATGCAAAAGTTGGTTGATCCTTGCTAGACCCGAATTAGGCTTAATTCGGGTTGGCTGGGCTCCGGCTCCTACACCAAGTGAATCGTTTGGTTGGGATCCTGCACACTAAACATCACGCGTTAGGCTTACCGTGGGAATGTTTCCCACGATTAGACTCCGGCGTGAGAGTAAGTAATCGATTTAGGGTTTATGTAAGTTTAGAGTATAAGTCGTAATACATTTGTGGAACCCTTGAGGGTTCCTTTTATAGGCAGTGAAACCCTAATGGGATTTCACTGATGCTTCGTCCCCAAGGAAGAGATAACTATCAGAATTAGAATGATTGTTATCTTCTAATTTTGGTAGTGAATATCCTCCTCCATTAGGGTAAAGATATTCCTAGACAGGATATTATCCTGTCTAACCCTATGTCGGCCACACCGGGCCGTGGGCCGCACATATGTGTGTGGTCACTGTTCATCCAAGCCCATAAGCCTGAATGACATTATTCCAACCATCTATGATAGGCCGGATACGGGTAGTACCCATGGGCCGGGTTCGTGACCCGGTTGGGGACTATACGTCATCAAACCCACTAGTTGATAATAATCATAAATAAAGATATATATATATATATATATATATATATATATATATATATATATATATATATATATATATATATATATATATATATATATATATATATATATATATATATATATATATATATATATATATATATATATATATATATATATATATATATATATATATATATATATATATATATATATATATATATATATATATATATATATATATATATATATATATATATATATATATATATATATATATATATATATATATATATATATATATATATATATATATATATATATATATATATATATATATATATATATATATATATATATATATATATATATATATATATATATATATATATATATATATATATATATATATATATATATATATATATATATATATATATATATATATTGATATTAAAATAGGACTTGTTATATAAATTACAAGTATAAATGTTTTTCCAAGTTATAAAACTATATACCTAAAGTTTTACGTCTTTTCGGCTAAAACCGAAAGATTAACGTTTTTGTCAAATAAAATTTAGACGGTCGGACCCGTCTAATGTAAACTTTTATTAACTCACATACTGATGTATAAACTTATATAACAATTAAACACCGATAAAATCCGAGCATTATAACATATAATTTAGACATTAACGAGCCAAAGTAGCCTTATTGGACTATAAACCCGACTAGTTGGTAAAACACTTATAAACTTACTTATTGGGCTTAACCCATTTGGGCCCAACATGTAAAGTATAATACTGATATTAAAAGTATAATTGGGCTAATGAAAAGTATTGGGCTTGTAATAGGCTTATTGGGCCGAAAACATGTAAATAAGTAAAACTAGTAAACTAGTATAAAAGTTACCAATACATAACACTAAAATGAGTAAGTGAGAATGTATAAACCCACTTGATCATCATCATATATATAAAATCATCATATGTATACATAATTGTTATTTTGATAAAGTCATTGGACAAAAGTCTAAGACGAGTATTATTTGTCTAGGTTTCCGTGATTGAAGCACGTACCGTACATCCGAATTGCTGATAACCCGCCTTTCCAAATCCAGGTGAGTTCATAGCCTCGCAATCTTTTAAATGTTTTTATAAAATGTTTTATAAACCCGCGAGGGAGATAATATGTTAGTTTTGATAAAAAAGGACACCATTTGTCCCGGTTATTTGTTTATTGATTTGGACCCGAATGATTATATGACCCGATGAATGATTATATGACCCGATAAATGAAATGAAATGGATTATTAAAGTTAGGTTATGTCACTAAAAGTCCCATTAGCATGAATTGTGAACTACCGGGATTTGGTAGACACTTATGCATATAATAGTACTATTTAGGGACGATCACCCCAGTTCGCGCCTTGACGGTTGATCCCCGTCGTGCAACATTGATTGGTAAGCGAATTTATGTATGAGAAGATTTCCATAGGGTGATTTTTGTGACGACACGCTAATTTAGATGGTCAAATTGAGTTTCGGGTTAGCTACCCGTTGTTTGTTTTAGTAAGGTAACAATGTCATGCGGCTTATAATAATCCAAAAATAACGAAATACTGCTATATGCACTGAATTACGATATATATTGCCTGACTAGCAATACGGGGTCTTATTATTGATATTATGTTCGTGTTTTGGTTTTACATAACCATATGCATATAACGGTTTTTATTTAACTCTATACAACGTTATAAAACGTATTGTATGATGTTTTTAACGACAATGGTTCGTATAATGATTTTGAAGGAAAAAGCCTATATTATGATTTTTGATAAGAATTTGTATAAAAATGACTTTGGCTATTTTATAGCCTATTACAAAGATTTGTACAAAATGATTTTCGGTAATAATTATATACCGATGATATATTAATGGTTTTATTAAACTCTATGAATTCACTCGGCGTTATCGCTAACCTTTTCTTTTAACATGTTTTATCTCAGGTACTTGAAGGTAATTCTCGGGAAGACAACAAGAATTCATGGCCAGCACTTAAGTAATAATTTCCATTCAAATGCTTTGTAAAACTTGTATGAAATACTATGACTTAGGACCTATGAAAAATTTGATATTTATGAATGAAAATGCTTTATTATTAAACGACGCGATTTTTAAGCGTTGTCTATGATGTGAGTAATGTGTTATCCCGTAACACCAACGAGTCTTCCGCTGTATTTAATTGTGTATTTTTTGGGGTGTTACATTAAAGGTTCCACAAGAGCTAATGGGCTTCCCAAACCCTTATTGAGCTTACAAGATCCATTAACAATTTTATGAGATAAGAATTTCTTAATGGGCCTATTTACATTTTTAGATCCATCAATGTTACAAGTTTTACCACATCGGTCCCTAAGACAACAAATGAACCTATTCAAGTTTTTGGCTATTGTTACATGGTCTTAACTGGTCCATTAATAATATTAATCATTTATCTAGGTGTGAAATTTTGGTAACCTTACAAGCTTATTACTGGTTTATAAAGATTAAGTCAAGTTCTCCAAGGAAAATTTTATAAAATATTATTTTAGATTTTCCCCAACATTTTATTAGATTTTTCAATATTTATAAAATCTAATTAGGTTTACTAAAGATTTCCTAATATTTCCAAGATAAAAAAATCTATTCAGATTGTTCAAGATTTATAAAATCAGATTTTAAATTCCTCAAGATTTTGCAAGATGTATTATATTCAGTTTGATTCTTATATAAAAAAAATCAATTTAGAGTTTCCACAGATAGAATCAAAATCTATTTATATTTAAAAATCTTCTTAGATTTTCTAATGATTTCTAGAGTTTCTGTTAGATTTCCGAAATGTTTCCAATGATTTTATTTAAATTCTCATTTAAATATTTCCAAGGGTTGTTATGTGTTCAGTTGTTCGTGGTTACAATGCATTTTTCGGGCCAATGATGAGACTGCTTTTATACATAGTCTCATCTTCCAAATAGGGCTTAAAATGCATTAAATATCATCAAAATACCCATATATATGCTTGTGTTTGTTGCTTGTATATTTTAGGTACGGATATTGAGAAAATGACAAAAGATCACAAGAATCATGTAAAAACGAACACGAGAAACGAAGCCGCACAATGAACCAAGCCCTAATGAAGACTTTTCCAAGATCAACCCTTGAAGATTTGAAGAATTATGAAGAAGGGTCCTCCAATATGGAAGAATTGACACTTTATACCCTTGTATCCTCATAATTACAAGTTTGGTCCCTAAAGTTTGTCAAAATTACAAAAAGGACCCTCTACTTTGAAGATTTGGCAAGTTTAGCCCCTCAACAAAGCTAAATTGTCAACCAATATCCTCCACAAAGTCAAACATATCATGAAGTCCTTCAAAGTACAAGAAATTACAAGTTTGGTCCTTTGAAAATTCCAAAATTACAAAAAGGACCTTCAACTTTCAATATTTGGCAAAAATGGTCCCTCATTAATCATGACTTGTCAATTTCAGTCCTCCAAGAAGTCAATCAAACAAGTCAAGACCATTATCTATGAAGAAAATGCCAAAACAGCCCTTCAAGAATCAACAAATGGCAAGAAATACCCCTGAAATTACTTTACAAAACTTTTTGGGGCAAAAGTGTGAAAATCAAAACTTTGAATACAAAGGAAAACGAGTTTGGCCAGTTTTGTTTACAAGTGGGAAGGAAGAAGAAAACAAGGGACTAATTTGGGCAGACAAGAGAAGATACCTAGTCCACTCACACCCTGCCACGTGCCCCACTCACCCAAAACAACCAATCAACACACCCTATTGTGCCATGTCATCTTCCACCCACAACAGATTATAACTAATCTGTTTATTTAATTAAACTCGCGCTAAACACAAGTTTAAAAACCAAAAACAGATTAAAACATGCACTATTCATGTTCTTGATCCAAATTAGGTTTTTACTGATGGCTTGTAATTAGACCCCCAACTGCTCCAGATTTATGATTAAGCTAATCATAAACACAACCCAACTTTAAAAACCCATGCCACATCATCCTTTTGTCACATGTTAAACCCTGCTTTGTCACCTTTGAGCAAGAAGCCAAAACCCTGCCAGAGAATCAACACACCACATTCCAACTTACACTTTAAGCTTGTTTTGGACCCTTGGATGAAATTCAAACATGCCAGCAACAACAAAACTCCAAAACAAAGTCACATGTTCAAGAATCTTCAAGCTACTCAAGGGGCATTTTTGGGACTTCGCCACCAATTAGGGTTACGTTTTTATGCATTCACTAGTCCATTTGTAGCCTATATAAGGCATAGGATCCTTACAATTTAGTTTTTGCTTTTGATTTTTCCTTGTTCAAGTTTCTGTAAATCCCATTTCAGTTTAATGAATTTGTGTTTGAATCATTGAGGAAAAGTCATTGGCCAATCTTTATTACTGCTTGTTATTGTTATATGATTGTTAGTTTAGAAGTTAAAAACCTGTTTTCACTTGGAGGTTGCAAAAGTTTGCAATTTTCCTCATTCTTGATATTTTGCTAAGTACTTGTTCCAATCTTGGAATTCTTGGGTTATAGGGCTGATCATAGCATCCTAACTGAGTTAGTTAAGGTGTTGTGAGGCTTATAACTTGGGGATAATCAAGTGTGGGGTAACAAGGTTGCATCAATCAAGATTTTTGAAGTTTCTGATTTTATGCTCCTGTACTTTAACCTTGTTCAATCTTAGCAGGCTTGTTGTGGAAGCTTGTGCTTGTTCTTGCTAGCACATAAGCTCAAAATTCGTGGGTGTGGATGTACATCCATGAGGTTTGCATACTCAATCCTAAAATCTGCTTAAATTCATGATTTTTGGTGATATTTGTACGTGACTTGTTATCTTGTGAATTTTGTTGCTTGTTCTTGCTTGAATCTGTTAATCTTACCTGTTTTAGTGTTAATTGATGCTTGGGTAGTCTTGAATCTCACTTTTACTTTGAAAATTTTGTTTTGGAAAAGATAAAGGGGTGTTTGGGTCTATCTGTTTGTGCTTGCAACTTGATATTGTGTTGTTTGATTGTGTTGTTTATGCTTGGTATCTGATATTTGCTTGGTTGAGAGTGTTTTACTACAAGTTTTTGGGTTTGAAGCCTTGAAACAAACAATCTGCTATATAGACTTTGATATTGCCTGTTTTGACCTAGGATTTTGGGAACACTTAGTGTGTATGCATGCTTAGGGCTAAAAGTGGTTTAAACATAGTCATTATAACTTGTTTGAAAGATTTGTGGTGTTAAATCTGGCTTAAGTGTCAAATACATCAGCAAAGTAGAAAACTGCATGTGTTAGTGTTCACCAGTAACATTCATTGGCTTGAATCTTGCTTAATTCTTTGAATCATTGCATGAAACCTGTTTAGACTTGATTATTGGAGTTTATAATAGCTTGTGTATGCATTTGGTTGAATTTGGTTGGCTGATTTGTGCTAAAACTGCTCATAAGTGCTTCACTGCTTATTGTTTCATGTCTATATCATGTCTGGTGATTAATTGATTAAACTGTATCAATTGGGTGTTAGTGATTGTGTTATTGTGATTGTTCTTGACTCCTTTTGATCCAAAGATCATTTGGGTGCCTTTGTGTAATCTGAATCTCCAAAAAAGTCACTAAAGACAAAAAGTCAAACAAGTCAAGCAGTGGAAAAAGTTTCCACTGCTCAACACTCAAAACTAGCCCCTGCTAGTGTAATTTTGAACTCAGCTTATCAATAACCTATTCTAGCTTATACAGACTTGCAACTACTTATTTTGTGATAGGTCTTCATTATTTGACCCATTTAAGTAGACTGGAGCTTATTGGACTTTGACTCTGACTTTTTACTAGAAAACCAACTTCTTTGACTTTTACATAAGTGCTTATTTGCTTTTTCTAGCTTATTGAGTCAGCTTATTTGAAAACTCTTTGTTGATTTTGCTTAATTAAGTCATTTAAAAGCTTTTGGAACTTGAATCAGCACTTGGGGTGGCCAAGAACTCAAAAACGACTATTTTGTCGTTTTCTGTAGATTGCTTATTGCATTTTCTGGCTTATTCCTTGGGCTTATTTCAAATTTCTTTTTGCAGAAGTATTTGTTAGGTCAAAAGAAGCTTTTGTGTCAAATTTTAGCTTATGGCATTGGCTTATAGCTTAATGGGCCAAAAAGCCCATTAAGAATAAGCTACTTGTTATAAGCTAGCTTATTTCACATTTTCAGCTTTTGGGTCTTTGGAAAAAGTTGTTTAAAATCAAATTTTGAGTCAACCTGTGCTTTTTGGGCTTATTTTGAACACTTTTTATTATTGGGCCCAAATTTGGCCCAATAAGCTACTATTTTGGGTTTAGCCTATTTTTTAGGCCTAATAGGGGTATTTAGGTAATTTCACTTTCATTTCTGAGTTTTTAGGTTAAATTAAGCTAGTTTGCCAATTTTTAGAATTTTTTATGATTTTTGGATTTTTAATATTATTTTAATATTATTTTATTATTAAAAACTAAAAGTCTGATTTTCTAAGTTTTTATATTTTTCCAAGGTTCTAAATACTTAATTAGGATTTTTGCAACTTTCCAAATATTTTTAGAGTCTTTTAATTATTTTCTAGAAATAATTTAAGTTTTAATTGATTTTAGTAGTTTTTAATTGATTAAAAATAGTTTTTAGTAATTTTAAAATTTTGAAAAATACTTTTTAGCTTAATTAGAGTATTTTTGAGGTTTACAAACTTTAAAATCTTGTTTGGGACTTTTTAATAATTAATTTTGATTTTTAGGGCTTTAATTAGCATTAAAAAGTCATTATCTAGTTAATTAAAAGGTTTTGGTAAGTTTGGATTTTTTGTAAACTCTTAGAATATTATTGTGGATTTTTGGTAATTTTTAGGAATTTTTAGGGTAAATTTTAATTTTAGCACTTTTTACGGTTTTACGTGTACACCTTTTTCGACATAGTTTAATCCGTCTTCGTAACCGTCATTCTCTTCTAATCCCCTTTCTATTTTTCTTATTCTCAATATAATCACAAAGATAATCAATTCATTACACACACACCTAGCCTCCTTGAGAACGAACTCACTTTAGGGTCATTTACACACGGTTTTCCTAAATCATCGTGCTTACCCTATTTGTTGCTCTTTTCCTAAAGGGTATACAAAAACTCAACCATCATTTTGGCGCCGCTGCCGGGGAGGCGTGTTGTGTTTTGATTGGAATTGTTGTTTTTATATACTAACCATAATTAGTATTTGTATTAGTAGCACTCTACTAATACGTATTATCGGTTTTTGGTTTTTGTGTGAATACTATTACTATAGTGTATACGTAGAACAATAAATTCACAAGTACTCCAAATACGTGAGAAATTACAACCTTGACTTGGGAGGTCATTACCCAATCATTGTATTCGAATCTCAAACCAAAGAAAAAGGCAAAAATAGATAAATACTTTCGTGAAGCTCAATCTTGAAAAATACAAACTATAAGGTGGGTATAAGGCGGATATTATAAAATATATCCTAAGGAAAAAGGCTCTTAAGTGCTTCGCGCCGCCTCGTTTTCCCGCTTGCTTGTGAGTATTTGATTTTGAGAGCTAATCGAGGGTTTTGCCGCCCAAAGTATTACTAAGTATCATATATATTTTCTTGCTTTCCATTGATTAAACCCTCTTGAACGTTTTGGTGTTCCACCAACGTTCTAAAGTCATCGAAGGCGTTCACTTCACGTGATCGTTTTCATTCCTTGAGGCTTCTTTAATCAAGAGATTTGATAAAGGAGGAGATTTGTAGATTTGCGTCAACTTAATACATTCACCGAATTCCAAAAAGGTTAATACAATCAAAAACCACAAAAAAATTGAAAAATACAAAACACCAAAAAGAATCTTCTTTGCTCGTCCCCTCGTTGTACGTGATGTTTATGCTAACTCGTAATCAAGCAAGACGTGCACGTAAACGAAAGAACAAAACTCCCACTCCCAATCATTCTAGTGAGGAGTCTCCTATTGACGAACCCATTGTAAGAGAAGCACCAACCATGGCGAATCGAACTATGATGGAGTTACTTCAAGCACCCACCGAGGGTTATGGAGAGGCTATTCTGAATCCCGCTATCCTTGCGGACAATTTTGAGGTGAAAACGGGTTTGTTGTCGATGATCCAAAACAACAAATTCCGTGGTGATGAGAAGGACAATCCACACAATCATATCCGCCAATTCAATCGTCTCACCGCCACTTGCAAGTTTAAGGACGTCTCGAATGACTCGATTAAGATGATGCTTTTTCCGTATTCCTTAGCGGGGCCCGCTAAAATTTGGTTAGAGAAAGAGCCACCCAGTTCTATATTGACGTGGAAGGATCTCGTGTCTAAATTTGTGAACCAATTATTTCCGCCCTCTAAGACTACGCACTTGAAAAACGAGATTTCAAAGTTTTCACAAGAATTTAATGAAAGTTTTTCAACGGCTTGGAATAGGTTTAAGGAAATGTTACATGAATGTCCTCATCACGGTTTTTCCGACTTGCATCAAATTGACACGTTTTACAATGGACTTAATGATCATGAAAGGGATTATTTGAATGCCGCCGCGGGTGGTAATTTTTTTGTGTAAAACGGTTGAGGAAGCTTTGGTGATAATTGAAAATAGATCTAAGGTGTATAGTCCTCGTAGCACGTCTAGTGTTCGTAAGGCTTCGTCTTCGGCTTCACCTTCTTTGTCTACTACCATCGATGCTTGCCAAATTGAGGCGAACTTTGAAAACAAGATTTTTGATAAGCTAAAAGGACTTTTGATTGAGTTTAAAGTTAGTGAACAAAGTGCTCCCGCTACGGCTAAAGCGGTTGAGGTTTCTTGCATGTATTGTGGTGGAGGTCATGATTTCTCCGAGTGCATTACCAACGGTGGTAACACTTCGAGTGCCTTCGCGACCACGGAAAATTACAACCAAAACGGTCAAGTTTCCCGCTCTAATCAAATGACTCCACCGGGTTTTGGTTCAAATCAAAATGCTAACAACAACTATCGCAACAATCAAGTTGGTTTCAAAAACAATTACAACAAGGGAAACTATGGGAATCAAGGGGCTAATAATCAAGTTTCAAACAAGAATCAAAATGATTTTCAAAACAACAAAAGTTTGCAAACATTGAAAGATCTTCCAAGTGAGTTTGTTGAATACGCTAGTGGGAATGATGCTAGGTTTGACAATATTCAAAGAGAAATCATTAGCCTAAGATCCGAGTTTAAGAACGAATTGAAGAAAGAGTTGAAAAATGAGTTAGCTAATGAACTTAAGATCCACACCAACAAGATGGAAGGAAATGTCACTAGGTTACAACAAAACCAACAAAAAATGGAACAAGGGCAACACGAGATTAAACAAGAAATGATAAAAGCCGAGAAGAGGCAATCCGTGTTTGAAGATAAAATCTTGATAGGTGTGTAAACACCCATCCTTTTACCACTTAATTCGGGCTAAAACAAGACCAAAACACGTATTAAATATCATTTGTTTGGAATTATGCGTGGTTTTTGTGTTTATTGTGTTTTCAGAGCTAACCGGATGAATATTAAAGAAAACATGGGATTGCACGGGTTTTATCAAAGAAAAAGACTGAAGACGAAGTCTATTGTCCAAGAGATGCAAAAGATTTGAAGTCACTGGGCCTATTCGAAGATTTATCGAAGAAAAGGACCAAAGACGGAAGATTTACATAAGTCGAAGAAACTCAAGTCTATTTAACGAAGAAATTAAAAGACGAGTTGAATTTAATCGACGACAAATCCCGAATCAGAATCGAAAACGTCAACTTTTCTGAAAAGACGAGAAGACAAGAAGAAAGGGAGAAAGCCCACTCACCAACCAACCACTAGGACTATAAATAGATCTCTCCCTTCACATGAGGGAGGGAGCTTCATTTTTTTCTTTTTCCCAGTTCTTGGTTCGTAGCATCACAAACACCATTAGGGTGTTTGGTGATTTTTCATTTCTCCTTTTTCGAATCTTGTAAGTGTAATCATTACTCTTGTTATTTTTATATTAATCAATCTATTCCATCTTTTCATTCATCTTGATCTTCATCATCTTCTATTTCAAGTTCTTAAGTTTTTATTTGATTCTAGTTTGATCTTAAAAAGTTGTTGATTTAGTGTTTTTATTGATGGGATTTATTACTTATGGTATTTAAATGGTGTGTGTTTGATTTGGTAAAACCTTTTTAAGTATTGGAGTTGATTTTGGATTTAAAACCGTGTCCCCTGTTCTTCGCTACTGTCACTGTTCTTTCATTCCAGAACTTTCCGAACAGACGATTTTATATCTCCCTTATTCGGAATCCTGGATATTCCGAATAGGGGTGTTTACATTTCCTTTACTCGGAATATTTTATATATTCCGCATAGCTGATTTTTCCGCATAGTGATGTTTTTCCGAATAGCCTAATTTTCCGCATAAGGCAATTATTCCGCATAGTATTCTCTTTCCGAAGAGGCATGTTTTCCGCATAGAGATGTTTTCCGCATAGAATCCTGATTTTCCGAATAGAGCATTTTATTCCGAATAGAGGAGTTTTCCGCATAGACCATATTTTCCGAATAGTGCTTCTTTTCCGCATAGAGTAATTTTCCGCATAGGGCATAATATTCCGCATAGAGATATTTTTCCGAATAGCACCCCTTTTCCGCATAAGCTGATTTTTCCGTATAAGGTTATTTTTCCGAATAGAGTTCTTTTATTCCGAATAGGGCATCTTTTCCATTTATTCCGTATAGCACTCATTTTCAGTAAGGGTATTTTTCTGCTTTATCATTTTACTGTTTTTGATCTTCTGTTTCTGGCTTTAATCTTTATTTGCTTCATTTATTTAGAATAGAAAACCAAATCCACTTTTTGTCACCAAGAACAAATCATTCCAGTTTTAACTGAGATCAATTCGAGAGGATTCCGAGAATAACGAACTTTTTCACCACACTAGAAAGCTTATATTAAATGGCGCCGCTGCCGACTCCTCTCGTTAAGATCAAAAGTTTTTTGTGAGAACTTGGATTTTGGGATCCGTTCCCCGTGAACGTTACTTTTTCATAAAAATTTTCAAAAACACTAAAAATATAAAATTTTCAAAAAATCCTAAAAAGTAAAAAACATAAAAACCAAAAATATTTTTGCCTTGTTTGTCTTTGTTCGTTCTTTTGCAGGTGTATGCGCACTCGATCCACGTCTTATCAAGAGCCCGAGCCTCTCGATAACTTAGACATGGCTGGTGTACAAAACAACAATAACATACCACCTCCGAACAACAATAATAACAACAACAACCCACATTTCAACAACATGAACAATAACAACAACAATGAGCCCCTTCCGGATAATCGCCCGATGATTGAATTGCTGCAAGCTCATGTAGATGGCAACACGGATCCAATTGTTATACCACCAATTGCCGCCAACAATTTCGAGCTCAAATCAGGCTTTATCCAGATGGTCTCCGCTCAGCCATTCTTGGGACGAACCATTGATGATCCACACGACCACATCAAGAGATTTCTACAACTCACCAACACGGTCAAGTTCAATGGGGTTCCACAGGAGG
>JANFOE010003199.1:0-25800 GCA_025667525.1 Glebionis coronaria | reverse complement strand
AAAAGTTTCTCGTACAAAGTCACGTTTACGTCAAAACAAAATACATTAGATTAAATATCATATAATTTTAAACTGAGTCTACACTTTAACATCAGGCTAAATTGAAAGCCCACATACGCTAACAAAAAATAAAACTAATAATTATGAGTTTAATTTATCGACTTTCTGGGAGTGTTGCTAATAACAAATCTTGCATATTTTTATCGATAAAGGATTACATGAAGCTTGTAACAGTGAACTCTTTGGACGCAAATTGAAGCTTTCTGGGTTCGGTATAGATATGACACGTTATCCCGCTACAAAGGTCCTTCCTTTTCTTAGGTTGTAACCAATTTAGATGTCGTATAAGTCGACGTTCACATCTTTAAGAGCAAGTGCGGATTTCAAGTGTGGTGCATCACTTGTTAAGGGGTTAATCTGCATAATAATGAAAACATGTGTATTAGACAAGACTAGATCATATAATTTTGTCACAGAGAATTACTATAAGCTATACATCCACGAAATAATTTAATACTTTACATGTATTCCATTTATTGAATGGTTTTTATGGTGAAAATGAAAAACATAAACACTACGACTGTTCTTTTAAACAAATGACATACTTGTAGTAACTACAGAAAAAAAAACATTTCTAAATCATTATTCTTCAGCTAACACCAGTTATTTTGCTTCTTTTATTGATTGGTTGTTGTTTTTAACTTTTAACTAGTTCATGTTCATTGCTCCGTTCATGGTTGTTTAGGTTTAAAAAGCTAATAATATTTGTTGAGTTATACCCCTATATAAAGCCAACTTTAGGGGTGTTTGGGAACTAGAATTCCCTATTGCAAAACAGATTATGCCTTTACCAATGGCATTTTTTAAAAACAGGCCTAATTTGGGTTTTCATATATGTTTTGTGAAGCATTATTTATAATTATCTACGTCCTGTGGAGGCAATACTCATTCAATTATACTCAAAACGCAATCCTAAACACACGCTTAATTGAGTACGACTTATAGATAACACTTTAGTATTAATACCTGAGCTTGCTGAGTATCTTAGACGAATTGCTCTCTGAAATTAACCTTTGTTCCTTTATGTCACTTTGATTATCACTAGCTAGCTGGCATATAACATATATTTCAACTGCATTTGATTCCTTTGTAATTCAAGCTTACACTTATCTCATTAATGATGAATTGTATACAGTCTGTACAATATATCACATCTGCACAAAAGTTGAGTAATGATCAGTCCCTTTACATAACTTTTCATAATAACAATAATAAGGGCTATTGAATTTCAAGCATTATCATGTATGTTTTCTAAACCAGAAGCTCATGCACTACTTTTTAAAAGAAAAAAAATAACGTGTCATGTCAATCCAAGCCACCAAAGCACGTGGGAATTTCACTAAAAGAAGAAACACCAAAAATTTTCCGACTTATACCATGATAAAAACAGTTTATGTGTTGTATCAAACGGATGCACTAACATACATCAAACGGATGCATTAAAATCTCAAACGGATGCACTAAATTAACCTGAACGGATGCAATTAAATAACCCATTTCAACCCCAATACGTTTTTGAGTCGTTAACCCACCATCTAATGCACAAACTATTATCCTTTGTTCAAATCAATAAATAATTCATATATACCAATATCAGCTCTTTTATATGATAAAGAAAGATACTTACAGGGGTTTTCTTTTGTCCTTAATTTGAAATGATTCCGTTATTGCTAGTTCCCCACTATATGAAAAAACCGAATTAACAAACCTTGCACCCAGCCTGCAGTTAACATAATAATAGATATCATATATACTCGTCAATAAATATCATATGTGTACACATCAAGAAATAATAACTATCATATAAACTCGTCAAGACATATGTGGTCAAGATAACATAGAGAATTTTCGAAGTACTTGCCAAAGCATACTCTCGTTGCCCTGCTAATTTCTACATAGGTTGTCAGAATACGTATTTGCCTTATTAAATCTATAGTTTATGACCAAAAAATATTGACATGTCATTACGCAGATTATAAAGTACACGATGTCTACCCAACGAAAAAGGCACTTTTGCCACAAACAACACATGACTCAGTACCAAAAAGTGCTCATTTTCAATTTTGACCCATTTTGCCTTGGAGCAGGTTTCTGTAAAACAAAAATATTTCGATTTCTACATCATAATCACCATAAATTAGGTCAACGGGCACACTAAAATATACAAACAGATGCATTAAACAAAAAATCAAATTGATGCTGTAATATAATCTCAAAACAAATGCCAAACAAATGCATTATTGTTCATTTTCTGTTTCCTACGGTTCAATATCTTAAATTTAAACAAATAACTGCTTTAATTTTAACAAACAAATGCATTATTTTTATCAAAGAGATACCTTAATATTAACTAACAGAATCAAACAACGGAACTACAATAAATAACTTCCCAAAATATTATTTTTGGAAATCTTAATCTCATGATCTTTCTTTGTTTTATCTCATATTTATGGAATGTATATGTGTGCCTGATAAAGAGCATGTCCCGCACCAAATTCCTAGATGAAGCTTATTAAAGATATTGGATCCGTCATATTTAGATCATAACCAACAGTCACCTTACATTATTTCATGTCAAGTAACTAAATGGAACCTATCAGAGAAATTGTAGCACCCCAAATAAGACCCCCCCCCCCCCCTGCTCCTTACGGTAAACACTATACCAACTAACTAAACTAGAACGACAAATTATGTTGAACTATAAGTCAAATTTTTTAAATTTTATATTTCATAAATAAAAACAAAACTAACACATATTCAATTAAATAACACAAAAGAATCAACAAACATTAAAATATAAAACTTACAATCCACACATATTCAATTAAATAGCACAAAAGAATCAACAAAAATTAAAATATAAAACTTACAATCCACTGATTCCAAATTGCTGGAAATGAAGATTAGAGAACTTATATCAGTTCTAATTCAAGAAAAATGATGAATCTTTGCTTCATAAAACCTCATACAATGACAACTACCATTTTTAAAAAACATTATAAACGAACTAATTGTAATAAGCAGAAATGAAAGAACTGCCAACTAAAACAAGCTATATAAAAGTTATCTAACATCAATCTTCAAACATCAATACTGTAATCAGAAACCCACTTCATACCCAGAAATCATATCATCAGCATTTCTGGAAACACAGACATCATCAAACTTTCACTACAACCGTATCACAAACTACAAACATCAACCGAAACGAAAAACAAATTGGGGCACTTATATTTATTCAAGATTTATGATTAACATTAGTTGTAACATTAATCATTAAAAAACAAATATGATCAATATCAAAAAAATTAGAGCACTTACGATTTGAGTTTTCGTTCTTTGCCATATCTGCATGTTTGTGTGTGTGAGTTTGATTATATGTGATTCGAGTTTTTCGATCGGTTTAATTTTTGATCATTTTATTTGTTCTTCGCCATAAGTGGATTATTAAGTGCGTGTGATAAATGTGTATAAGTGTGTGTTTTGATCTGTTTTATCCCCAAATCATATACAAACGGAAGCCCTGAAATATACAAAGAGATTCCGTAAAATATAAAAACGGATTCCCTGAAATCTAAAACTTATTCCTTCAAATATATAAGCATATGGATAACAAACAAATGGACTGATAGTTTTTTCATGATACCTGAATGCCTCAAAACAGTTTTACTACGACGACCTAGGACAATAGGACTGATAATTTTTAATCAAATGCAAAAAAACTAACTTTCCCACCTTGACAGTCACGATGTAGAATACAACATAGAAAAATGGATCATTGGTAAACTAACTAATTCAACATTCAGTCAGTGTGAGCAAGTTCTCTAAAAGGCCCATGACATGTAACTTACGAACCGAATATGAATCCCAACATCATGTTATCAGCAACAAATATGTCAATTAGCAGAAAAATATGTAGAATAGTTTTATGAGTAACTAACTTAACAAACGTATAGTAATACCTCTTCTGATATCTCTATTCCAACTACATCGGGAGGACCTTAATTGATAAGGACCTCCAGTACCTGAACAAGAGCTCTCAATGTGGTAAAAACATCTTTAGTTTATTGAGATCTGAGTCCCATATCAGCAATAAAAGTTCTAGATTCAATCATTCTTTGTTCCTCTTGATCCTATGCTTTCTCTTGTAGCACTGATAGAATTTCATAGGTTTTGAGCATCCCGATTCAGTTGGCAGGTTTTTCCTGCAACCTATTCAATATTGATTAGTAGGTTTGGTAAAACGTAGATAATTTGGCGCCCATGATAATAAGGAGGTTTTTATTTAACTTCATGTTGGACACGTATAGACAAAAGAAACAAGCATTTCGTAATCATCCACCAAAAAAACTTTTTCTTGCATTTTCAGGTTTGTTTCTATCATACAAATAAGGTTAAAAATTTCATGAAGAGTCGTTATGGGTTGAAAACTAGAAACATTATAGCATTAAGGTCAGTTACCTAATCGTCTAACAATTGACACATCAAATTACACATGATTTCGCTATAATACGCATGTAATGTTCTTTGTTCTAAACTATTTAATGTAGAATTTGGAATTTGGTGTACTTACGCCAAACACCCAAGTAGAGCATTTTGTCGCACTCATTAAAGAAAAAATGCCTCACGTTCTTTAATCCAATATCTTTATCCCTAGCAAGCCCCACCTCCAGGCGATTGTTCGTTGGTTTTGACAAAATTCTGGAAAAAGGGACGCCTAATAATCTGCTCACAGATACCCTAATAATATTTTACAAAGATAGATTCCATAGTAATCTTCTCACCGATGCGCTAATAATATTTTACAAAGAAGATTCCTTTATAATCTACTCATCGATAGCCTAATAACGTGGAACACTATATACCACAAGGTAAACAAATGTGTCCATAAAATATATAGATTTAGTTGTGACAACTAATAACTAGATTTTACTTAGTTATAAAAGAGTTATCGTCCGATCTTTTCGAACTGATTACTAGTTAAGAGTGCGACTCAGTCGTTCTTGGTGGAAAATAAAAAGGTTGTCGTTGTCTATAACTAACTAAAAAGTAAATGCGAAACGTAATTAAAATAGGATAAAAGCAAATCTAGAAAAACTGTCACTTTTTCTCTCTAAAACTAATGAATTTAAAACATGAAACTTTGTAAAACGAAAAACTTAAACCATCGGAATACACCATCGGAATCACGTCGGAATGATGCAGTCGGAATTCGATCGGAATGCGACCAAAAGGAATATGATCAGAATACTGGTAACACAAGCTAATCGGATTATCAAAATAAACCCCCGTCGGAATCCCAATAGGAATATCCGTCGGAATAACAAAACCCTTTCCCGATCCAGTGATCGGAATACTATCGTAATAAAAAGGCCCTAATCGGAATGTTGGTCGGAATAGGGAAACCCTTTTCCGACAAGAAGAAATTCGTAATAAGCAATCAAATAAGCTAACTTTTAAATAAGCTAAAACCGAAATTTTACCAAACTATAATTAAACGAACTAAATAAGAACGAACAAAACTTACAAAACTCTAAATAAGCAACTTTTTAAATCAAACTTTAAAAATACAAAACCTTTAATAAAACTTTAAAACGAATAAGCTAAATACAAATTAAGCCAAAAAGCATGTCAAGCTCAAAACTCAATTTGTATTAAAACTTAGAGATGAATATAAAGATAAACTTTTTAATCACATGAACACCAAGATGAAACAAAATCAACGATTATCACGAATTAAAGATAAACAAAATAAAGAAAGGTAGAAGAAGATTAAGAGCAAAACTAGATTAAACTTTTTAAAAGTAAAGATTAGATTAAAACAAGAAAGGAAGATAAAGGATGAAGTTCTAGTGAGAGAAAGTTAAACACTTTCTCTTTCTAAAATTAAAACTACAAAATGAAAAATGAAAACTAACTAATGACTAACTAACTAACACCCTCCTAATGTGTCATTAGGAGGGTATATATAGAAAGTGGGGGTGCATGTGTTGCTTCCTTCTTTCTTTATCTTTCTCGTCTCGACTTGATTTAAATTCTTTGTCTTTCTCGACGTCGTCTCGGGATTTGTCGATATAAATTGAACTTGTCTTATAATTTCTTCAATAATTAGAATTGAGTTCTTCGACTTCATTAAACTTCCGTCTTTAGACCTTTTCTTTGATAAATCTTCAGAATAGGCCTTGGATGCTTTTTGCACTCTTGATCTTTTGACTTTGTCTATTCTCGTTTTCATCGATAAAAGCCCGTGAAAGCCCGTGTATTCTTCCTTTTTCATCTTTTGGTCCTAAAACACAATAAAAACACAAACCACGCATAATTCTAACATTTACGACATAAAATACACGTTTTGGCTTGGTTATTATTATAGTTAAGTGGTAAAAGGATGGGTGTTTTCACACCTATCAAATCCCCTACACTTGACCATTGCAATGACCTCATACAGTTACAAAGCAAGATTTACATTTTCCATCACAATCAATCCACATTGGCCTTTATTAAAGAGACAAAATATTTAAAGGAACAAAACAAGTAAAAAGATCAAAAACTTACCTTTGGGTTTTGGAATGTCATGAATGTTTATCACCCTCGAGTTTCACGTTCCCCATACCAAGCTTAAAAATGAGATCATTGTTATTATAAGTTAGCAAACTAACACAAACTCATGTGGGCCAATTATTCACTTGGACTCCCCTATTCCTAGGTGTATCTCTTATATTTTATTGTTGTCTTGAATGATCACGAGGATGCATTGTTGACTTATTTAGATAGCTATTTAGGCTGAAAATAAAGTAGGACGATTTAATCAATAGTTAGCTAAAGGACAAAATCTTTTAAAACTGCTTCTCGGGACCTCATAAAGTTCATATCTTGGCATAACTTGCTTCACGATTTGAGACCTTTCTCGGACCGATATTGGCAGCGACTTCATACTTCGAATCTTGAGAGACGTTCTTGAAATTATGGTCTTCTCTTCATAATAGGAATTTCTTCACTTGTAGTTTTTGAGAGATTCTTCATACTTGGACCACGACTTCTTCATTTTTCTCCAATCTTTATTTGGGATTTTGATATACAATGATCCGCCTCCTTTTAGGACTTGGATCTATTTATCCTCATACCTTGTTAGGGCCTTTTTGGATAGATTTCTCCATGATCTTTACGGGAGTATTTGCTTTTCGTCGTGTGTCTCGATCCTTCATATTGATTTTTGATAAATGATTCTTCACATCACTTGGGATCTTTAGCAACAAAATGTAGCCCTCATGTCTTGTTAGGACCTTTTCGGACTCGCCAATCTTCGCATCCCGCTTCACTAAGTTATGCCTTGGCTATGAACTCTAATTAATACCGAGCAACTTTTAAACGATCTTGTGCTAGAAGCTAAGTAACTTTTCAAATCGTACAACCTTACTTATTGCAATTAAATTTATTAACAAGCGATAGGAGAAAAAGCTCATAATTAACTCACATAAATTCATGAAAGAATACCAAACTTATAATTGACTCTATCATCTATCGTTCTCCACAATTAAAATCTCAAAGATGAGACTCGTGGATGCTTAGCCAATTAAATCAAAGTTTTGGGTTTTCAAGTCATCTATAGGATCTTGTAAACTCTTAGACTCTTTCAAGTTTTAGAATTCACATTTTAAAGTTCCCTTGATAAACGACTTTCTAGGATCAATTATAGGAACTTGCGAAAAGTTCTTGTTCTTAACCCGTAAGAGTTAAGACTTTCGCGTTTTAAAGTTACCTATATAAAAGCCTAGCAAAACTTGACTTAAACACGTTAAGGATACTAGCTAGAGTAAACTTAGATAAGTAAAGTTGGGTTGAGTCAAAAGATTCACAACGTTTAAAACTTAAAACCACTTTATTAAAACTTATTCTAACAAAGAAAGAAAATAACTATAACAAAGGTAAATACAACTAGGCCAAAATAGATCAAAAATTTTGAAAAATGTTGAAAAACCAATTTTCTGGTTAAAATGAGGACAAATACAAGGAAAAGCCCACTTAACTTCGATAGAAGTCCCCCCTACACTTAATATAAACATTGTCCTCAATGTTTAAGCATGTGGAAGTAACCTCCCCTATACTTAGGACATTTTGCACTTTGTTTAAATCTTGCTAAGGAAGAGACAACTAAAGTGATTCCTATTTCAATCATAAATGATAAAATAATGAATCAAAAGAGTTTAGGATATAACTGAGAATACGGGTACACGGAATCACGGGTCGTCAAAAGTCATCAAGAATAGATCTTTGAAAGCTCGAATCCCTGCACATGATAAGAAAGAAAACAACAAACACATACTAGGGTCTCCCTCTACACTTATTATAAAAACAAATAAAAAGGATAGATACTGCGGGTTGCCTCCCGAGAAGCGCTTGTTTTTGGTAACCGAGTCGTGAGCCTGACTCGACCTTGATTAGCATGGTAAGAAGCTAGAAGAACATCCACCGGGATCAAATACATGGTTTTCATCCATCAAGTAGCACAAGCTTAAGGCGAACAAGGCAAGCCAAAGAAGAGTAGGCAAGGTTACCTTAAGTAAGGATTGAGCACGGTGGTAGCAAGTGTGATGAGGTGTAAGCATATCTCTATAAGTTCCAAAAATCTTTCCTTTTATTTCATTAGATGGATACTGAGATGGCTTAAAAATTACGATACCGGGATCGAACACCTTTTCCTTTAGGGTAAAATAACACTCAGGCTCAGTAGTCCTTGAAGAATATCCGCTCATAAATCGCACAATCTCATCCTCAGAAGGTGGATAGAGAGGTGTCAAATCATAGGTACTACGAATATCGGTGTCTTCCGGCTTATTCTTCTTTGAAATGGGGTTCTTCATATCCAAAGGAGGATAAAGAGCATCATCAAAGTCCAAAGGAGGAGAATCATTCTCATTTGGGAAGTAAGTGTTGAGAAAAGTAGCAAAGTCTTTCTCAAATGAGTAATTATCCAAATTATCAATAGTGTTTGGTGGAGGATCTTCATCAAAAGTAGGATTAAGGTCATCATGAGAAGAATCACACGAGAGAGTATCAACATCATCAAAATCATCCAAAGTTGGCATGTCTGGATACTCTAAAACAAAAGCAGCAGAATCATCCCTATCGGAACTAGGATCATCATCATAATCATCATAGATCGGTGGAGGATCATAAATTGGTGGGGGGATCCACATTGCGGAGAGAATCATCAAAATCATCCACATCGTCTTGGAAAAGTGGATTATGATGGGAAGACTCGAAAAGAGGATTATCATATACAACAAAGTCATCAAGCTTAAAACTTTATAAAGTAGTAGCAATCTCTTCTTGAAGCACATTAATCATTTTCGTGGATTCTTTTCCATTTGTCTTACTTATAATATTCCCCATCTTAAAAACTTGAGCATCATTCCCGACCCTTAAGATTTATTCACCTTCGGCAACATCGACTAAAGCTTTTCCGGTTCTCAAAAATGGCCGTACAAGTATTAACGGAACACGAGGGTCCATGTCATAATCAACAACAACAAAATCGACCGGAAAAAGCTCATAATTAACTCACATAAATTCATGAAAGAATACCAAACTTATAATTGACTCTATCATCTCTCGTTCTCCACAATTAAAATCTCAAAGAATGAGACTCGTGGATGCTTAGCCAATTAAATCAAAGTTTTGGGTTTTCAAGTCATCTATAGGATCTTGCAAACTCTTAGACTCTTTCAAGTTTTTGAATTCACATTTTAAAGTTCCCTTGATAAACGACTTTCTAGGATCAATTATAGGAACTTGCGAAAAGTTCTTGTTCTTAACCCGTAAGAGTTAAGACTTTCGCGTTTTAAAGTTCCCTATATAAAAGCCTAGCAAAACTTGACTTAAACACGTTAAGGTTACTAGCTAGAGTAAACTTAGATAAGTAAACTCGGGTTAAGTCAAAAGATTCACAACGTTTAAAACTTAAAACCACTTTCTTAAAATTTATTCTAACAAAGAAAGAAAATAACTATAACAAAGGTAAATACAACTAGGCCAAAATAGATCAAAAATTTTGAAAAATGTCGAAAAACCAATTTTCCGGTTAAAATGAGGACAAATACAAGGAAAAGCCCACTTAACTTCGATAGAAGTCCCCCCTACACTTAATATAAACATTGTCCTCAATGTTTAAGCATGTGGAAGTAACCTCCCCTATACTTAGGACATTGTGCACTTTGTTTAAATCTTGCTAAGGAAGAGACAACTAAAGTGATTCCTATTTCAATCATAAATGATAAAATAATGAATCAAAAGAGTTTAGGATAGAACCGAGAATCTGGGTACACGGAATCACGGGTCGTCAAAAGTCATCAAGAATATATCTTTGAAAGCTCGAATCCCTGCACATGATAAGAAAGAAACAACAAACACATACTAGGGTCTCCCTCTACACTTATTATAAAAACAAATAAAAAGGATAGATACTGCGGGTTGCCTCCCGAGAAGCGCTTGTTTTTGGTAACCGAGTCGTGAGCCTGACTCGACCTTGATTAGCATGGTAAGAAGCTAGAAGAACATCCACCTAGATCAAATACATGGTTTTCATCCATCAAGTAGCACAAGCTTAAGGCGAACAAGGCAAGCCAAAGAAGAGTAGGCAAGGTTCCCTTAAGCAAAGATTGAGCACGGTGGTAGCAAGTGTGATGAGGTGTAAGCATATCTCTATAAGTTCCAAAAATCTTTCCTTTTATTTCATTAGATGGATACTGAGATGGCTTAAAAATTGCGATACTAGGATCGAACACCTTTTCCTTTAGGGGAAAATAACACTCAGGCTCAGTAGTCCTTGAAGAATATCCGCTCATAAATCGCACAATCTCATCCTCAGAAGGTGGATAGAGAGGTGTCAAATCATAGGTACTACGAATATCGGTGTCTTCCGGCTTCTTCTTCTTTGAAACGGGTTTCTTCATATCCAAAGGAGGATAAAGAGCATCATCAAAGTCCAAAGGAGGAGAATCATTCTCATTTGGGAAGTAAGTGTTGAGAAAAGTAGCAAAGTCTTTCTCAAATGAGTAATTATCCAAATTATCAATAGTGTTTGGTGGAGGATCTTCATCAAAAGTAGGATTAAGGTTTCATGAGAAGAATCACTCGAGAGAGTATCAACATCATCAAAATCATCAAAAGTTGGCATGTCTGGATACTCTAAAACAAAACAGCAGAATCATCCCTATCGGAACTAGAATCATCATCATAATCATCAAAGATCGGTGTAGGATCGTAAATTGGTGGGGGATCCACATTGCGGAGAGAATCATCAAAATCATCCATATCGTCTTGGAAAAGTGGATTATCATGGGAAGACTCGAAAAGAGGATTATCATATACAACAAAGTCATCAAGCTTAAAACTTTATAAAGTAGTAGTAAGCTCTTCTTGAAGCACATTAATCATTTTCGTAGATTCTTTTCCATTTGTCTTACTTGTAATCTTCCCCATCTTAAATACTTGAGCATCATTCCTGACCCTTAAGATTAATTCACCTTCGGCAACATCGACTAAAGCTTTTTTGGTTCTCAAAAATGGTCGTCCAAGTATTAACGGAACACGAGGGTCCATGTCATAATCAACAACAACAAAATCGACCGGAAAAGTTAAGGTACCAACTTTAATAAACACATCTTCGGCAATACCAACGGGGTAAGCGAGAGTGCGATTTGCTAGCTCAAGAGTCATCTTTGTCGGTGTAAGGTCGGGTAATGATAGCTTTTTCCACACACTTAATGGCATCAAATTAATACTTGCCCTAGATCGGCTAAGGCAGTAAATTCTTCCTCTTTGTTAAAAATGCAAGGCAACACAAAACGACCGGGATCTCCAAGTTTTTCAGGAAGTTCTTTAAGAATAATTGCAGAACAGTTTTCATTTAGGCGTGTGTTGACAAACTCAGCCATCTTTTCCTTCTTGTTAAGAAATTCCTTGAATGCTTTGACAAATTTTGGCATTTGGACAAGTGCTTCAACGAGGCCAATGTTGAAATTCATTTAAGAGATCATCTTCACAAAAGAAGCGACTTGAGCATCCTCTTTGGTAAGAAATTTACACTTGTCTAACCGAGAAGGATAAGGGATGTTGGGTTTAGGTGGTGTAGGTGTAGAAGGTGAAGGTGTAGCAGGTACAGGGTGAGATGTTGAGGGTTGAGAAGTAGAAGGTGTAGAGGTGGTAGGTGGGGTTGGTGGAGGGTTTTTCTTGGGTACTTCTTCATTAATAGGTGGAGACGGTAATGGAGAACTAGTACTAGGTGTGGTAGTAGGAGGGATAAATGGGGGTGGAGGAGGTGTAGATAGAGTAACGGGAGGAGAGGTAGAAGGTATACTAGAGTTGCTCCACTTCGGGTAGTAATAGCACTCACATTCGCTCTAGGGTTTGTTTCGGTTATAGAAGGAAGAGCACCTTGGGGGCAAAGGGTTTGTAACATTTGAACGAATTTCCTATCCGCGGACTCTTGCATTTGTCTAGTAGATTCTTGCATTGCTGCATTATTTTCTCATGTTCATTCAGTTTTTGCAAAATCAAGTCCATTGGCGGATGAGGTAAATTGAACCCTTGTTGTTGAAAAACTTGGTTTGGGTATTGGTTATAAGGTGGAAAACCTTGAGGATTGAAACCTTGGTGTTGAAAACCTTGGTTTTGCATGTGATAGTTTCCCTGGTTTGCATTGGAGCCCCTCACATTGGCATTACCTTGAAAATTAGCTCTTGGCGGCCCTTGGTTGTTTTGGTTAGGTTGTGGTGGTCTTTGTTGAAAACCGGGTGGAGCCAAGTAATTTGTCGAGTTGTAAGACAAGTGATTAACATCGACATTAGGCTTGAAATGAATTCTCTCGTTGTTGTTGTAAGCATACACTTCCCCATGAGATTAATCATAAGCTTTATCACAATTAGCATAAGAGTGTGGCCCACCACAAGTCTCACAAGTTATAGCATTGTTGTTTTTAGCATTGTTAACGGCTTGTAAAGCAAGTGCTTCAAAAACCGTAGTAAGCTTATCAAGTCTCCATTCGGTGTCACTAGTGCTAGCACTAGCCACATTAGCTCGAACACTTTTGGTTTGCACTTTAGATTTATTCTCAATAATATCTCATGCGGCATTAGAAGACTTAACCAAAATGTTACCCCCCCGAGGCACTATTTAGTGAATCTTGGTCATTAATGCTTAAACCATTGTAAAAAGTATTAATTTGATGCACTTTTGTGAAACCATGTTGTGGACACTTTCTTAAAAGTTCCTTAAAACGGTCCCAAGATTCACTAAATGTCTCACCGTACTTTTGTTCAAAGTTAATGATTTCATTCCGCAAATCGGTATTACGTGAGGGTGGGAAAAAGTAGTTGATGAATTTGGTCTCTAAATCCGACCACTTAAGAATACTTTGTGGCGGTTCCTTATCAAGCCAATGTCGGGCTTGTCCCTCTAAGGAGAAAGGAAAAAGTTGCAAGAGAATTACCTCTTGTGAAACCCCATTAAACTTGACCGTATTAGTGAGTTGAAGCAACCTTTTGATATGGTCATGAGGATCATCAAGTGTACGCATCAAGAATGGTTGAGCAGAGACCATTTGAATGAAGCCGGATTTTAGCTCAAAGTTGTTGGCTCCAATCTCGGGTATGACAATAGCATCGGTGTTGCCCTCTACGTGCAATTGCAAAAGCTCGATCATTGGTCGATTGTCCATGGTGACAATAGGTTGAGTTTCGACTTCGGCTTGAGTTTCTTTCTTCTTACGAGCACGGGTAATGTTAGCCTCAAAATAATGAGCCAAACAAGAATGCTCGGTCATATGTTTATTATGTATCGTATTTTAGAACGTTGTAATAGGTAGTATATTAGTCGTGTTATTACGGGCTTAACTTTAAGCTAAGGTTCATTAATAAGTAACCGAAGCCCAAAAGGAAAGCCCGACCCATGATCATATAGCCCATTAAGATACATGTAAGCAAAGGCTATATAAACCCTTCCTAGCATGTTAGGAAGGGTGTTGGTTCATTTGTATTTCTCACTTCTCAATCTAACATTCACCTAGTTCCAACCATTTCTCTCTCTTTTCTCTCTCTACTTTCTCTCACTAAAATTCATCTCTTTTCTACCTTTCTTTCTTTAATTCGTGTATTATAACATCATATATTAGGTACAATAGGTACGCATACACACCTACAAAAGGAAAAGAAAGATAGACAAGAAATATTTTTGGTTTTTTATGTTTTTCTATTTTTTTTCGATTTTTGAAATTTTTTTATTTTTTAGGATTTTTGAAAATTTTATACAAGAAAAATAACGTTCAAAAGTGAACGGATCCCAAAATCCAACGCGTCTCTCACTAAAAACCGTTAATCTTAACAAAAAGAGCCGGCAGCGGCGCCATTTAATAACTAGATTTTACTTAGTTATAAAAGAGTTATCGTCGGATCTCTTCGAATTGATTACTAGTTAAGAGTGCGACTCAGTCGTTCTTGGTGGAAAATAAAAAGGTTGTCGTTGTTTATAACTAATTAAAAAGTAAATGGGAAACGTAATAAAAATAGGCTAAAAGCAAATCTAGAAAAACTGTCACTTTTTCTCTCTAAAACTAGAAAAACACTTGGTAAAAACAGAGATTTCGAGAAGCGTGCAATTTTTGGAAATTAAAACGTAATGAATTTAAAACATGAAACTTTGTAAAACGAAAAACTTAAACCATCAGAATACACCATCGGAATCACGTCGGAATGATGCAGTCGGAATCCGATCGGAATGCGACCAAAAGGAATATGATCGGAATACTGGTAACACAAGCTAATCGGAATATCAAAATAAACCCCCGTCGAAATCCCAATAGGAATATCCATCGGAATAACAAAACCCTTTTCCGATCCAGTGATGGAATACTATCGGAATAAAAAGGCCCTAATCGGTATGTTGGTCGGAATAGGGAAACCCTTTTTCGACAAGAAGAAATTCGTAATAAGCAATCAAATAAGCTAACTTTTAAATAAGCTAAAACCGAAATTTTACCAAACTATAATTAAACGAACTAAATAAGAACGAATAAAACTTACAAAACTCTAAATAAGCAACTTTTTAAATCAAACTTTAAAAATACAAAACCTTTAATAAAACTTTAAAACGAATAAGCTAAATACAAATTAAGCCAAAAAGCATGTTAAGCTCAAAGCTCAATTCGTATTAAAACTTAGAGATGAATAAAAAAATAAACTTTTTAATCACATGAACACCAAGATGAAACAAAATCAACGATTATCACGAATCAAAGATAAACAAAATAAAGAAAGGTAGAAGAAGATGAAGAGCAAAACTAGATTAAACTTTTTAAAAGTAAAGATTAGATTAAAACAAGAAAGGAAGATAAAGGATGAAGTTCTAGAGAGAGAAAGTTAAACACTTTCTCTTTCTAAAATTAAAACTACAAAAATGAAAAATGAAAACTAACTAATGACTAATTAATAACACCCTCCTAATGTGTCATTAGGAGGATATATATAGGAAGTGGGGGGTGCATGTGTTGCTTCCTTCTTTCTTTATCTTTCTCGTCTCGACTTGATTTAAATTCTTTGTCTTTCTCGACGTCGTCTCGGGATTTGTCGATATAAATTGAACTTGTCTTATAATTTCTTCAATAATTAGACTTGAGTTCTTAGACTTCATTAAAATTCCGTCTTTAGACTTTTTCTTCGATAAATCCTCAAAATAGGCCTTGGACTTCCGTTCTTTTTGCACTCTTGATCTTTTGACTTCGTCTTTTCTCGTTTTCATCGATAAAAGCCCGTGAAAGCCCGTGTATTCTTCCTTTTTCATCTTTTGGTCCTAAAACACAATAAAAACACAAACCACGCATAATTCCGACATTTACGACATATAATACACGTTTTGGCTTGGTTATTATTATAGTTATGTCGTAAAATGATGGGTGTTTTCACACCTATCAACAACACTTACCACGTTAACAAATAGATATCAAGGGACAGAAAAGAACGAACAAGAGCAAAACACTAAAGAAACATCCATATTGGTTTTAGGTGGCAATACCAACCAAAAGGTTATCATGGTTAATTTTATCAACTATAAAAAGCATGTAAAATAAATTAAGCTCAGGTTATTAAGAAAATAGAACAAATAAGTTAAACAACTTGCAGGTCAAGATATACAAGAGGTGTTGGCACATCAACCAAACATGTTTGAAACTATAAATTCTGATGCCATAACGATAAAATACATGTTGTAAAAATTCATGTGACACCATAATCATATAAACATACGCTATATCAATACACATAACTAGACTTTTAAAGCATTCACACAGCTTAGCGCGCCATATTATGCTTCAAATTAGTGCATAACATTTATAAAATCGTATAGAAACATTTTAACAAACACCTGATGCGTAATTTTAATAAACACATTTTTGATGCAATATTTTGTCAAATCTGTTTTCGTATTCCCTAACTTAGCTACCCACATGGTTTTAAATCTACAAAAATGTCCTAAATTTACACATACTTAGATAAAAATACCTGGTGTTTGATATCAGGCCACGACCTCTAGTAGATGAAATGATATTAGGCTCTCGATGGTGGTGGTGCCCACGTTATGCGTCTATTTCTAATGAAAATGGTGGTTACTGGTTGTAATGGTGGTTTCCGGTGGTAATTGCGGTTGTGTAATCGCAGTGTGTGTATTTTGTGATCCGATTGATAATCTATGTTATTTGGGCTGATAAGATTAAGAATGTGATCTTGGCAACTGTAGTCCATCTGCTTTTATCTAATTTTCACCTTCCGTTTTGATATATTGCAAAACCTACCTTATATTTTGTTTTCTAGGTTTTCTACGGATGGAGGGTTTTCTCTAGAACCCATCCCTATATATATATATATATATATATATATATATATATATATATATATATATATATATATATATATATATATATATATATATATATATATATATATATATATATATATATATATATATATATATATATATATATATATATATATATATATATATATATATTATATATAGGTATAATTATGACTTGAAACCATAGTTTTAATCCCAGTCATATCCCAGTCACATCTTTTAACCAATAGGATTTGAGTATTTACTAAAAAATCTCACTTTTTTCCTTTTTTAACACATTTGGGCGGACCACAGTTTTTAAAAACGCGTTTTGTTTCAAAATCACGTTTTGAGACCACAGGTATAAATAATGGTATACTTTCCTTTTTTCATTCATTTTTACCCACAGCCACCGGTGAAAAAACACACACAAACCCTAAAGCCGTCACCTCTCTACAGTCGTATCTTTTTTTCCCAATATCTTGCTAACCCTAATTCATTATTCATTCATCATTCTTCATCATCATCATCATCCTAAATCAAAATCAATCAACCCTTGCTATCACTCCAGGATCGTGATGGATCAAATGATTAACACATCATAGCAAATCCACACATAATTGATTGATGGATCTTTTGCTAATAGAGTATGTGTTGATAAAGAGTGCTGGTGCATGAATTTCGAAATCAAAAGATAAAAAATATATCAAATCGAAGATCGATTTAATATATGTAACTGATTTCGAATATAGGTTTGTATCAGATTCAAGAAATCATCTCATCATAATTTCTCAAATCGAAGATCAAATTAAGGTATCTAACTGATTTCAATTATGAATTATTGCTCATATTGAGCTAGGTTTTGTTTTTATGAAATTTGATTAGTTAATCATCTTTTTGTTTATACATGTACCAATTTTTATAGTTTATTGACTTGATTCAATATATTGAAAAGTTAGTTGAAACGAAATTGAAAAATAAATACATGAATAACATGTTTACAATAACCGCACACTACATGTTTGATAAAAAGTTTGAATGGGATTTTTATAACTGCTATGCACTAATTTTACACTTTACTGCCCTAATGATAATTGATGCATGGGGAGGTTGTTTTGATGAGATTAGAATCAACAATTACAGTTAAGTCAATAAACTATAAAAATGAAAAAAAGACTAAAATAATGTATATACGACCTTTTCTTTGGTCATTTGAAAGGATAGTATTGTGAATCTGTTCTGATCTTGACTTTGTTTTTTGGCAGGTTTGACTGCAGGTGGTGTATTTATAATCAAAGGAGTCGACTTCTATAGCAGGGACATCGGCCTTTGCTTCAAGCAGGTAAACTGTTACGAACAGTATCTCTTCTCTCTAAACTTCTTAGAGCAAGTGGAATTACCTCAACCTTGATCGTCATTTTGTATGTAATGGATCTTATTATTCATTATGTTATATTCTACGAAAGTGGGTTACAGAGAATATATTGAGAAGTTTTAGTGATATTAAAAATGCAGGTGGTGTATGTTTCAAATTCCTGTTGAGGTTGTGAGGTCGTTGTATGCAGATCACCTGTTGAGGTTGTTGGGTCGTGTTATCCAGCTCAGATTCCTTTTGAGGTTGTGGGGTCGTGGTATCCAGCTCGATTCCCGTTGAGTATCTGGGGAGTTGCTGATCACATCAAACTCGCCTTAGTGGCACAACAAGGTGAAGCCTCATTTGGTTCATTTTGATTGTCTAGGAGGTCATCTGTTACATGTTGGGATGGTCCATTAGGCTCAATGATTGTATCAGATGGTTGAGTAGAATCTCCCTGTTCAACTGATTTAGATGGCTTGTTAGTGATATTAGGTCTTGAATCATCAACTAAGTTATTTCTGGTAGTATCAGTTGAGATAGGTTCTGAATCAGGCACCTTGAATTCTGTAACATCCACAAGAGCTGAATCAGTTTACGTTAGGGCTCTCAGATAGTGCTGTTCATGTTTTTAAGCCACTTGTATCTAAAGGAAAATGTGGTGTCCCACTACCAGCTGAGAACGGGTCAACAAGTAAAGCAACAGTTGCTTCAGTTGGAGGACCCGGTGCTAAACTATCCCAAAGATGATCAAGTGGTGCTCGAAGACTTGGTGTGTGTTTTGTGGTCTGCGTGTTTAAAAACTTGGTGTTGTGTCGTGTGAGTATGTGTTTGAAGATACTGAATAACTATGTTTATCTTGGGTTTTACGGGGTCATGCTGTGGTGGCTATATAACTCTGGTAGTGGATTGGCTTTTACATTTGAACCTATATTTGCGGTGATCATTTTTTATGCAATTTTAACTACACTTTTACATTTTGCAGATATGGTGGAGGTATGAGTTCAGCTAAGGCTTCTTCGGAGCATATATCCCAAATTCCAGTTCCTTGCTTCAAGTTTTATTAGGTATTAATCATTTTAGTCGCTAACACATGCAGGTCTTGCAATTTGAAGTTGGAATCAGAGTGAACACCATCACTACAGGTACTGCAATAACTCTTAGTTCTGTTTTAAGGAAGGCGCTTATCAATAGAGTTTTTTTTACATTGGAAGATCTAATTTCGTTGCCTATGTTTGCATTTGGAAAGAATGACACGGTTTAGTTTGTTTAACTTGCTAATATAATCTCAAAGCAGTCGCCAAGACCACGTAAAGTAACAACCAAACACCCCGTTACTCCAACCATACAAAATATCCTCTCAGTATCCATCCAAACAGCCCTCACAACCATAACTTAACCCCTTTAACAACCACCCAGTGAGCTGCTGGGCTGACTTCTAGAGGGTGCTCTGTACCTTTTCAACTTTGTGTCATCTTATTATTGAGATACTTTATCTTTGATTTGCATAATGCTACATGAACAAATAGGATTGTATTAATATGTTTTGAAGTCATCTTAAATAGGTCTCATTAATTAGCAGTCAGGTGAACGCTGTGAGATTTACCAAATATCCTGGCTAGCGTGGGTTTCTTCTTTTGTTTATGTGTGCTAATTAGACCAGAATGAGACCCTGCAACAGCTTGCTGATCTGTAAGACAGTCAAAGACCCTTTGTATCATTTATGACCACCCAACTATGAAACTTATATTGTGACGTATCATCTATTAAACTTATTGAGATGGTAGTGACTACTTTTTTTTACAGGTCTAAATACGCAGACCTCAAGACAGCTAGGAGTATAATGCTTGGCGAACTTTAGACACATGCTTTAACTTTAGTTAGTTAATTCTATATTCGACGCTTAGTGACCCGAAATTCAAACATCTTTTATCCTCTAATAGGTTCCCGTCCATGGATTTGCCCTTTCGGTTCCCGTCGTGCATGTTAATATTCGGAAAAAACTGTCGCACCAAATACATATGCATCTATTTATTTAAAATTCATTTCGTCAATCTGTTTTCACTACAGTTGCTGATAAAAGAAAATGACGGTGTACGACGAGTGCGCGTGCAAGTGCTAGCCGGCGGCATTCTACCTCTTTAGGTAGGTAAAGTATGAACATTTCCTTATTTTTTCCTTTCTCATTTGGTGATCAGATATTCAGTGATCCTACACCTGAAGACTGAGACTCATGACATTCTGCAAGGTCTAATATCTCAAGATTTTGGAATGAGCTCAAGGTCAAGGCTCCCCAATCTCGATCTACGAATTTGTACTTGATGCAGGTCCAGGGATAAGCAACATTTCATAAATCCACAAGGTGAAACCAATATCTCCGGTTTAATTACTGACGTTATTTCTAGATCCCTTTGTTATAGTGACACCAATATCTCCGGTTCAATTGACATCCAAATCCAACTTACATACCTAAGCCCAAGTCTGAAAAGACTAGAATGTGCTTTACCATAACTTTTAGAAAACGTGTTTCCTTTATACGTTTAAACCATACTTGCTTTAGATGAGACTAGCTGTTAACTGACCAAAGTGCTTACATTTCTTTTGTGGTTGACTCAGGGCTATTGTGTTAAAAAAAGTTCTAACTTATGCTCATTGTGGTGTGTCAATGTCATTTAAAATGTCTTCTTACGTCTCTAGACGCTTCCTCATAAGTTATTAAGGAAGAAGTTTACGTGCCTCAGATTAAAAAACTCAAGCTTCCTATGATAACCTTCCTATGTTTTAATTTTAAGGAGAGTTTCTCTGGTATTCTTGAGTATGTACACTTAAAATTTTCATGATATTTTCTATATTAATTAGTGTTCTTATAATCCAGTTGTACAGTAAAAACCCAAAGTCAGTCGGCCATGGACACACTAATATTAAAATGGAATTTGCTTTTGACTGCTGAAGGCCCAAGTAAAGATGCATCATATGTTGGCGTTATTGCATCAGATAATTGAGGTGGAACAGAACGGCGCCAAACCCGAGTGTATATTTGAAAGAAAGGATTCTGCTTGATTTATGTGTCATAATTGAGATGGAGCTGTATAGAGAGGTCAGCCAAGTATTTAAATATAATTTTAAGGAGATATTCTATGGTATTTTAGAGTATGTACACTTATCAGTCTCCTATTATTAAGGTTAATCATATATTTTTTTTGAACGACCAGGTAAATCATATCTTTTAAACATTGCATGATAATCATATGAAGAGATAAGAGGTATGATACATAATTTTCTAATGCTTTTATCGGCAATCGGTAATACTTTTCTGCCACTTGGACATGCGAGGTTCATACAGAATGTTTGTTTTACAAACTGATTATTGCTACTTAAGAATTTAAATGAATGGGATTATCAGGTAACTAATTGTTTGAGAGGTTTGGGTAGTTATATAAGTTTTACGTCAATCTCAGTTGTGGTTTTTAACTGGACCTCATTATGCCGCCATAAGCAACATAGCATGGTTAGGTGTTCTTGCAGCACAATATGTTATACTGGGACTTGGTAAAATGGGTGGGTCAGGAAATGGGTCACAGAATTGGTAATTTCATAGTACAGGTTGAACAAGTTTTGAGGGCTTACCCGCTAATTCTTTTGTCAATCTTTTAGAAGTATTATGTAAATAGTTAACACACTGAAAATGACTACTAAACTGTATTATCCCAGTAATGATCTTAGATTTTGTAATAACTGATTTAGGAGGCTACGTGGAAAACGTTCAGACCGAACACATAAGAAACGCTTTTTTTACCCTACCTGAAAATGAATTACTTCAAAATTATAGGTCACCCACAACCAAGTTCTTGGCATTCTCTTCCCGAGACGGTTATTATACACTTTTAGAATTTGAGAATGATGAACTGGGAGTACTCGTCACGTTTTCAGGTGTTTTTCTAAGTTGTTACAATAGACAGCGCTTGCATGTTTTCTTTTCAAATATGTTATTTATATTATTTTCCGTAAAAAGCTGAGCTTGATGTCAAGGAATTACGGAAGTATGTCCCTTTCTTTAATACACTTTTTCTTTTTCATTCTTAATGGTCGCAAATTGGGTTGGGTAGGCTGGTAACAAATCAAAATGGATATTTTTTAGTCTATGATGGAACTGGTCTAAATGAATTAGTTATCTTTTGGTCATGTAATTTATTTGAAATGATGCAACGAATAGAATAAATTTGTTTCTTGATATAATGGCTAGCATCAGCAACCGCATTCTCTCCATTAAGGTCACCAATGTTCTGTTGTGTGGCAGATACATGAACTTTCTTACTCCTTTTATCTGCCCATCTCAGCTGACCTTTTGTCAGAATAGGTTGGTGACTGCTTATTTTCGAACCTGCTAGCTACTTTATACTATGGCAGTCCCGAGGACCTAATCTCTTTACTTCGTTATTGACCATCATCCCTCCCCGAGAAATTATCAAACGGTTTCCTTTCATTCTTGGACTTGAAAGACGATAGCTTTGACCAGCTACTACAATAAGTCAAAGAAGTCGTTGACAACAATGAAAGAAGAAGGCTTCCTAAGGTTGCTGAGGTAACAACACACATTGTAGGCTTATTATATTTATTTATTTAATATTAATATATTAATCTGTGACACTACATGGAACTCGAGATTTTGCAAAAGAACAGATTCCTTAACTCTATGTATTTAATTTAGATGAAACCCTTACAAGAAAATAGAGAGAATAATTAAAGTTGGATTATGATTTAGCTGATTAGGTTTTCCTACACATATACTACGACAATCAAGTGTGGCTCTTCATGTTTACTTATGTGGTTATCGAGTATGATGATGCGCATGTTTAATAGGTTTTCCTACACATATACTACAACAACCAAGTTTGGCCTTTCATATTTACTTATGTGGTTATCGAGTATTGACTTAAGTTGTTGGTCTTATATTGATTGATATACTGGAGCATTCATATCTATACGTTGCTATAGAGTTAAGCTAAATCTTGAACTTTAGGATTTCAGAATACTGTCATTTTTTCCAAAACAAATTGTAATGTTTCTCCCAAAGGTTTTTTACTTTGCATATGCATTACGGGCTCATTATAACTCATCTATTTTATTTTGTGATTAAATAGGCTTGATTAGAGTGTTTTCCAACGAGATATGGCAAATGAGGCTACACAGGTTTTGTTGAATGCACAATCAATTGATGGATCTGTTCGGAAGCAAGCATTAGATAGTCCCAAGCAGTTTCAGGAGCAAAACCTAGCTGGTTTTTGTTATCTCTCTCTGGAGAACTTGCAGGGGAGGAGAAGCCTGTTGACACGGTTGGTTTAATTCTTAAGAACGCATTGGATGCAAAAGAACAACATAGAAAGTTTGAACTTGTTCAAAGATGGTTATCACTAGATGTGGGTGTTAAGACGCAGATAATGACATGTTTATTACAGACACTCACTTAGTCACTTCTCCTGTCCATGATGAGAGTGAGAATCTCTTTTATCATCTTCAAAATAGAGAAAAAAGAGTTGAGTTTCCTGAATTTTAGGAGATAAAAGGAGATGGTTTGTCTGGTAGGATTGTACTTGATGGTAAAGACATGCAAGTATTGACGTACTGCACTGTATTGAAGGATGTAGTAGATACCCATTCGGAGTTAACGTTTAGGGCTAGGTGAGGTGTTGGTATATAACGTTGTGTTTATTTAGTGATAGCCATTGAATTTGTTATTTTCCGTAGTTACTCATTTATATATCCTCAAAGTAAAGTTAATTTCATCAAAATGATTAAGCTTTATATTAACATACACATGCTTCATCTATTTTGTGGAGGTTGTAACAGAAGAAATTCGATCATAAGTATTGACTGGAAGGTTAAACATTAATGATTTTAGGAGACACATAAGTGAATCTAGCTACTTGATGTATCTACGTTTGGGACCTGGAATCTGCATTTTTGGTTTTTCAACTTATAACAGTGTAACATGCTGTACAATTCTGTTTGTTCTTTTATTTATTCAGATTACGATAACGTTACATCAAATCAGGACAAATACATTGTCTTTCATATTCAACTGTTCGGCTTTGGTTTGTTTGCCAAGTAACTTTACAAATCTATTTACGTTTGCTGTGAGATAAGATACAGAGTTTCATGGATCTTAATGAAATTATAATTGAAGATTGTTAAATTCTAAGCAGAAGGTGTACAAAAGACAGTCACATATTATAAAATCAGAATAAAAAAGATATCTGTGATATAGTAATAAAAAGATGAATGATAATATAAGATTACATTCGGAACCACAAGAAAAGAAAAACTACAATATTTTGTTAACCCCACCCATGTAGATGACTTCCAGATGCCCTTAGTGGGCTCGATATCACGGCGTCGCCTGGATGAGAGGGAACCTTTGTCGGACTTCGTCGGCCTTTGTCGTCAAACTGGCCCCTACCTTGCCACGACCTCGACACTCAGACGACGAACCATCAACGAGCGAAGGCATGCCTACCTTTTATTCTTCTTTTCTTTTATTTTTTTTCTGGGTTTACCGTTTGTTTGTGGTGTTGATAGAATGAAGAAGAAGATGTATGAGGATAAGGTTTTTGTTTTTTATTAACAAATTTTTTTATATTTATAACTTTACTCGTTTAATGTCATTTTTTAAAAAAAGTATTTTTGTATTTAAAACTTTTTTAGTTTAAAATTCTATTTTTATTATCATAATATATTTTAATTTATATATTTGGATTTTTAACTTAATAAAATGATTTTTTTTAATGAAAAGGAAAAAACTTAAAAAACGAGTGGGGTCAAAGTGGGTAGGAAAGTGAATGTTATGACAATGGGATGTTTTTGTAAAAAAACAATTGCAATATGCTGTGTGGGGTTTAATTAATAGATGCTAATTACACATGTGGACATGTGGTGTGTTTTAGACTTTTTTTAAAAAAAATTAGATTGTTAAACTAAATACATTATTTGGACTTTGAAAGTTTTAAAATATTAAGAATTTTTTTATTTAAATTCGGATTGAATTTAAATTTTTTAATTTTTTTTAACATAAATATAACGTTACTTAAGTGTAAGCTATAACTAAAATATATAAAAGATTAAATTAGAAATACAATAAACTAAAAACACACAAACAATAAACCCTCTAAAACAACCAAAAAACGACTCCGCCCGTTGGGCGGGTTACGACGCTAGTATTTATATATATATATATATATATATATATATATATATATATATATATATATATATATATATATATATATATATATATATATATATATATATATATATATATATATATATATATATATATAACGTATATATATATATATATATATATATATATATATATATATATATATATATATATATATATATATATATATATATATATATATATATATATATATATATATATATATATATATATATATATACACGTATATATCTATATATATATATATATATATATATATATATATATATAT